>JAQIWN010001326.1:0-21422 GCA_034699025.1 Entomobrya cf. arborea Gr-Col-00668
GAAATCAAGAGTGTGCATATTATTATACCAGCCCAGTTGTACAGTTTGAAGTTAGCTCTTTCCCGACCGGAACTCTTACAACTGTAGTTTTTGTTTCTTCCTCGTGTTTGCAACATGTCTAAGCTGTGAGGAGGGCGTGTGTACGTATGTTAACTGATTAGGATTCAGGAGTGTACATTCAAATGTATGTAGTATGGCTTGTCACATTATTCGCTTGGCTTCACTTGATCCTATGAATACAAAAAGGAAAAGCTACGGGTTTTCCCAGTTGAGCTAAATTTTCTCCTAGTACATTGTAGTAAGCGTGGAAGATGGGGGTGAAGAAAGCCTTGTAAATTCAACAAAGCTTTTGCAAACGATGAGTAATACAGAAAGGCAAAATAAATGAGTGAATTAAGAGATAAATGCAGTCATCTGTTAAATGCTTACTAACCAACACTATTTATATACTACTCCAGAGTTGGTGGTGGCAAATTAAATACAAACCGACATAAAGTCTGCGGTGCGGCCTTTCGCGACAATCTTGCATTTCATATGAAATAGGGCGTGTTCCTTTTTGTGTTTGCTGGTATAATAAATACATTTCAATAGGGATTGACGAGGTACATATTATTAAATAGTCACAAGCCTAATTATTGAGGCTAATATCCGATACGGTATTCGGTCAGACAGTCGATACCTAGAATACCTAATACCTGTAACTCAGATACCTGGATTTTTTTTTTTAAATATGGCGTAAATTCTTAAGTTCATGAAGCTTAAACTATGTTGTAATATAACTTTAAACAGTTCCTCCTGAAAGAGATCCAGTACTGACCGTAGATGTATTGAAGAAAAACCATTATGAAAACTCATCTTCAGCTGGATTATCCACTTGGCATCAGGGACTTCGGACAAAGAGCGAAAATCAGGCTGACGGAAACATTGTGAATGTTGGTGACACGATTGTTGCCAAATGCACCTCAGGCCCATCGATTCCATCGGTAGATCTGGAATTTCAAATTAACAATTACGCACCGGTAAGTCCTAAATTTCAATTTAACTTATAAAACAAATACAAGTACTTTGCCACTATATTTGATCTGCAAAAAGGATAAGACTAAAATTTTCATCCATCTAGAAATTGTATCGGGGTGTAGTTATCAAGCCGGAGCTTATAGAAGATACTGATAACAAATCATCGACTCGAGTCCTTTGGATGAATTTGACCCTCCAACACGATACCTTTAACATAGTTTCTAGAAAAATCAACATAAAATGTTTGGCTACTTTATTCCATTTATACAACGCATCATCAAATTTGGTGATCAAAGAGCTACCCCGTGAAAACTCGGTGGCAGCTCAATACGAGCATAATGGAAAGGATAGCCCCAGGATGAAATCTGGTAAGAATGACAGTTTTATTCACCTTCACCAAAATGATGAAAATATTTGATTCTTTAAAACTCAGCGATAAATGTCGATATGTGGTTGAGTCTATCATTGATCTTGATCTTAATTTTACAACAATATATTTCATTTTCATGCACTACAGAATTTAGCAAAGAAAAAAGATGAATTTTAAGAAGGTTGGAAGAGGGTGAAAAGAGAACAGCTTGCTAACGTTCTTTTTTAGTTCAATAAAAGGGTTGCACACTGCACGAAGTCTAATGTTTCTAACTTGTTTGTCTTCCATGCATACGTAGCTACTGGCTATAGAATCTAGAATGAAAGATTCATAAGTTTGAATAAGTAATAAAATCTGTGGACATTATAATCCAAATCCAACCAAGACTAGAATGCAAGGCAGATACACGCAGAGATGAATGCATTATTGCAGAATATTTTTTCTCTCTTTCATCATCATTTCAGTTACTTTTAGGCAAAGAATGAGAAAAAATATGGTGATAATGTAATGAAACAAGTAGTGCGTAAAGTGTAGTGCGGGGTGCGAGTGAAGAGAAAGAGATAAATGCCTTTTAGGGCCAATTACCTTTTTTTATCCACTTCATATAAATAGCTATGATATGTCACACTCATCATCATCATATTCCCATAACACAATCTTTTTGAACAAATCTGGGAAGCAGTTTCCTTCTGTGAGATGCAGCGGAAGGGAAAAATGGATAAAATATTGAGACTCATTTCATCGGGTGGAGTGGAATCTCAAGAGATGTTTCACTGAAGTTTAACAAAAAAACACGCTTTATGTGGATGTGCCATGTCTGTAGATCAAATTTTGAAACTACTCAATTTCATTTGTTTTAAATTCATTTACACTTTATACATTTCCATCTATTTCTATACAAACACAGGGAAAATTCATAACTTTTACATAAAACGAGAGATTGTTGTAATTTTTTAACGAAATGTGTTGTTTATAATAGTAAAGAATGCAAACTTCTTAATAATTATCAGAATTGGTATCATGCTATATAATCTCGAACTACTTATACATAATTACTTCGAAGAATCATTATAAATTTGACGTTGATTAAAGGTAGAATTCAATATATTTTTTAGCTCTATAGCTTATTTGGTTTTTCTTTTGACGATTTTCAGGACTCGAGTTTGGATACATGGTGCTGCTATTGCTACTGCTCATTAGACACTTTCGCTGAATTCGTGTTGGAGAATTCCCTCATTAGATCGCAATCCTTGAATCATTGAGATTTAACCTTTTTGTAAACATTACTGCTTCATACTTGGTAATAGTTTTGTGCGGTGCATTGATTGATAATTAATGGACTGTGAAAGAATGCAAGCTTAATTGAAATCTGATCAATTTTTGACGAGAACATCGTGTGCACAATTTATGCTGGTAATGGTATGGTCAATCATTTTGAAATTTCTCCGTTTTATGACTCTTTATTAATTTCCCCCAATATTAAAATAAATCTCGATGCTATTTTCGTCATCTTTGCTGTGCAAATTTGTATCAAATCTTTTGCGAAAAATACACGATACAATGTTATTTTAAAAAACGAGAAATATTTGTCAAAGGGGGAAAAAAGTTAGAGAGGCTTAAAATATAATGGAATTGGGAATTATTTGAAAGTTTTTAAAAATAATTTATTGCAATCAATCTTTCAATGTGTAACGGTTGAAAAACCGGTGTAGCCATTTCATTACAAAGTTATTTTTTACCCTTTTGCTTTCTAGAACAATCAAACGCAGTTGCTTAAATTGTCAACAAAATTTTACCTACAAAATATGAATTAATACGGTGTGCACACATTTAAAGAATGTATTGAGCTCTACATGCATAAAAAGCACCTTTTTCAACACTTAAATTTTCCTTGTAAAGAAAGTTCGTATTTAATTACATTGTATATTATGATGTAGAGATGTACCGGTATTGAAAGGGTTTAGCTGGGAGAAAGTACAATTTACGTTCTTTGTATAATGCGAAATTATAGGAGTTCATAATAAGAAAATTTATCACAATTTTACACATTTTTTCTACGACCTGTACATCCCTTGGTAAATTGTATAAATGACCTAGTTAATATAAACGGATAACATGATATTGTTATGTATGATTAGAGTTAGAATTTCTGTCTGAAACCATGCTTTTAAACTTCGAATTTTAAAGGATTCATTAATATATTAATCCTACAATTTCTGAAGAATGCTCAACTTCTCTTTATGTACTACGTGCTACGAAAATGCTAGATAATAAGAAGATTAGCTTGTGTAAATTTTAGATTTAAAATTTCGCCGTACTGATAAAAATTGCATACAACAATCATTGTTGAGGTTAGTTTTCGAATTTCTCGCATACCCTAATGCCCAAATAAAACTATCGAATTTAGTGGGTTAATCCAAGCTTTCTCTATGAATGTTAGTTTACTTCTTTTACTTCGCTTCATATATGCTATTCAAAATACATTATATTATGCTTAATGCACCAGTACGTTTCTAACCTGTAAAATTCTGAGTTTATTTGTTTTGTGCCAAACTGAAATCTGAACGTTTTATCTATTCAAATACAGAAATGTAATTGAGTTTTCTGACATGAATTTTTTGACGACATCAATACTAACTGGTTTATGTGAGTGATTGTCTGGCTATAAAATTTATAAACTTTCAAGAAGCAAACTATTTTACCTACTAGTCATCGGGTGCATGTTATATTTAATGAAAAAATGGTGAATATAATTGTTTATTTACACACGAAGCTGACAGAAGAGTAATAACTTTGTCGTGTTTGTCGGCCAACATTTCATGGATTTTCTCCAATTTGTTATGCAGATAAGAATATCAAAAGGATGTGTAGGGCCATTTTTCAGCCCCGAGTCAGAGTAATTCATTTGAAGTCATGATCTTTAGTTCATGATTGTGTGTGTATGTACATTTCTTATTAGTTTTACTTTCAACAATAGTGAATGCACATTTCATTCTAGTGACATTACTAGATGTAAATTAAGATAATACCTATACCAGTTAGAAGCATTAGGCGAAGAGCAACTGTTCTAGCAGTTAGCAGTTTCCTGTGTACAAAATTGTTACATCATTGTATAAATGTATATTAAAGCATATGATCAATTTTGATCAATTTACACTATTAATTATCAAAATTATGTAGATATTTAAATGATGAAATTAAAGATAGAAACTACTGCACACGTGTTTCTTTAAATGTACATGTAAAATACATTAATGTGTAGTAAATGTATTAATTTGTAAGCATATATTCAAATTATGATTTAAGAGTGTGTGTATGTATGTTTATTGGCAGTATAAATGTACATTGTACCTTTATCTACAACGTATTATAGATTGAAAGCAATTATGTACTGATCATTGATCAAATATGAAATTAAAGTATGCTATTGATCTGCAGATATGTATATGTATATAGGATAATGATATTTACTACTTGAAACAATGCCATTCAAGCAGTTGTATACCAAGAAAAATAATAAAGTTTCCGTGATCACAACGGATGCTGTCAACAACTTTTAAAATTTGCAATTTTGTCCAAGAAAACGCGATGACGAAGCCTTGTCAATTGCGAGCAGGTGAGAGTTTCTTTATTAAAATAAATGGTGGAAATATTTTTACAATGTTTGTATGATGGAACGATATAATTCTAACGATAAAATGACCATAATATGCATATTTCGTTGAATATTTTTCTGGAACGAACTTCGCTTTTTCAGTTTCTACTTTCTATTGATAGAACAGGTAAGCAATAGTTAGAAAACTAATGATGAAAATTGTGTGCAGTTACCCATCAATTTATCAATACCTTTCAATATAACACTTTCATACTGCGACACGTAACATACTACTTCATCTCTCATATTTTTTATCTGGATCTTCTGCTAGAACGAGAAAAGCATCTGTCACCGCAAAAGAATATGCGGAACAAATTTTGTTTTACAGACCAAGCCAGCGTAGAGGAGTATATTTATAACGGTGTAATATAAAATTGTGTGAAGTTTATGAAAGATCTTGTAATTTTCCCAAAGAATGACTTCCGTTTGCACATACCTAGTAGCATTTTGTTCCATAGTACATTATCAGGAGAAGCACTACACTGGTATTACTCATACTACGACAGCTTTTCTCCTACTACATTTGTATTAAGTTGTTGAGTCGCTCACTTTACTCTTTCATTCGCCCATCTTTTTGTGAAAGTCAGAACGAGTTGATGATTGTTTAAAAAGTATTAAATGAAAAGCTGACAAACAAGTCTCCTTTTTCTCTTTTTCCATCATCAATGTTTGCTGATGATGATGTGGTGCACAAAATGGAAATAAATTTAATATAAAAAAAGAGACAAACTGCTGTTGGAAGTACAGCTTCTAGAGAAAAACCTGGAGTTGAACATATGAACAATATTATGTCAAGTGGGAAAGAACAGTAATCAACTTTATCGTCTGTCTGTCTATTTTTTTGTCCCATTCAGTACCACTACTTCCATATCACACAACACATAGCGTAGCAAATAGCAATAGTTTTTATACGTTTTTGTCTTGCACTTCCACTTTTCTTTTAGTGTTGTTCCAGTCCTATCTATACCTTCTTGCTTTATTCTCTCAAGCGTCAACTAACTGTAAAAAAAAAGAAACCCGATGATTTGATTTTGAGTGAAAACTATGTTGAATGTGTGTATTGACGATGAAAGGGGAAATCAGTTTATTTTCTTTCACTTTTCTCCTTTTAGTTTCTATTCTTTTTCTGTAATGATTTTCTACTATTTAATTTATCTTCTACACTTTCCTCTCCCTTGTTCCACACTTTTATCAATTTCCTATAAAACTTCTCATCGTTCAAGCCATCATCATCATCTTCTGTGGTGGTGTTATAATAATATCATTTAGATAAAGGAGTAATTTCCTTTAACAGTTTGTCATTGTACTTAATCTGTAAATCGAATTTTGAGAGTATAATTCATTTTCATTGAAACCTCAAGAAAAAAAATCAATCAAATCACATATTCGTTGAAATGAACAAAATTTGTAATATTAGTTCGGGGTTCAATCAGTTACGCTACAGATTTGTTTAAAATTGCTATCCCACACGGTTATCATTAATTAGATATTAAATGTGAATGAACTGAAAAGATCATCCTCTCACATTTTTTGCGCCTGGTTCTGGTTGCACTTTAAAAAATCCATTTTGTGTTTTAAAAAACTTAGTTTGTCTCCTTTTCTTTAAATAAAAAATGATAAAACATCAAATATAATGTATATATATCATGTCTGAACAGTATTGAATGCAAAGGTGAGTCAAGTTGTTGAACTTCTGAAAGAAAAAAGATGGAATGATATCAACAAACAAACAAAAAATACTACAGATTGAAATGATACTCAAATATATTACGTCCCAATGTATTAATATTGTGCAGTGTATAAGCCATATATAGATACTGAGTCACCCCTCACCCCGTTGCTTTTACCACTTTCCTTTTTGAGAAGAGGACGAAAGTAAAACAAGGAATTTTTGAGATATGAATGTGACGGATAATAGGGCGGGTCGATGTGAAATGATATGATGTTTTCATCTCAACAGCATAAAAGGATTCTGGCGTAGCATCCTGCCTGATCATCACCCATCAACTTTAAATGTGTACTTTGGGTGCATCTCCCTCAACTAAACTTCAACGCATCCTATCATTTTAAAAGTAGAGACGTCGCATCGCATTCTCCATAAAGTAAACCTTTCTAAAAGCTGAAAACATTTTTACCTTTTTTGCTTTACTTTTACAATCAACAGCCATTCTATAAGATAACGTTACGATGTTCATCATAATCTTAAAAGATGTGTTGTGTGTCTCCCTGTTTTTTTGTGTATACTCAAAGATACCTTTACCTGCCTACCAACAAATTCTCTAATGGGCCGTACATCTTTTATACTTTAATGCGACATCAAATTTTTTCTATGATGTTACACACGCTTACTTGAAAATGCACTTCACCAATGCATCGTTTCATATGATTTTTTTGGATTATTCAACCCGAGGTCTGACATTTCCGGTCATAAAAGGTAAATGGATTATGTTTATGTAATGCTCCATAAGATTTCCAAGCTCGGTAAGATGAAATGTAGACGTTAGCATGAGTGGGTTGTTGTTTTGTAACATTTTTCTTGGGATTTTTTACATTATGTGTAGCATGTAGTATAGATGCATGTACATACTATGTAACATACCTTCATGACTAGTAAAAGTAAATGAATCAACAGGAAAACTTGATATTTCAAATTGTAAAACATTGCATAAAAGGTAAGCTACAAATTATTTTACTACGAGTAGTACGACCTTGCTTGTCACTTTGTATAAAGATGTACACGATAACATAACAGTCAATCTAGTACGCTATACTTGTTACAATGATGTAGTTGCGCGTAAAATTCCCATAACATCATGAGCTGAATAACGTCTACGTACATAAATTCGCATTTGTACTAGTACTAGTGCGGTTTCATTCTCATTTTCACACTCATACAACATAAAAGGTGTTATCTCCTTTTTATCTCATAACCATCATCAGTGCTTTTAAAATACGTGTTTCGATTAAGCATGCTAGAGTTGCAAGTTGCAACTCTTCTCTTACATCCGGCCTTTTGTAGTACATTCCAGTGGGTTGAAGTTCAAGAACAAGTTAATCTCCGGTTGTTACATCCTTATTTAAGATGGCGAATCATTATGTTGTATTGTTTCATTACTTGACGTAAAACAACAGTTTCATAAAATTTTACCCCGAGAAATGCACTACACAGCTAATCTAAATTACAACCAAGAGATGCTCGAACGAACAAAAAATTCTATATATATGAAGATATACTACGTAATGCATCTGAATAGAATAGATGTACATAATGCATGTAACTAACACTATGTGTACATAAAAAACTCGTGAGCGACTCTTTGTAACTTGATTCCTTCCGTCTTTCTTCTCCCAAACTTTGCAATCTGCTCTTGATGCAATTTGCTCGGTCCCACACATACATACTTGTGAAAGAACGAACCATCTTAAAAGAGACATTCCGTTCAGTTGTAAGTGTACGTTTTTAGCCGTACTGTGCTGATGCTGTTCTTTATTCTTCAGCCATTTCGCTGGTGCTGCTGTCCGTACAGTTACAGTTTTTTATTTAAAAAAATGAGGCGAATCACTACTCCCATATTCTCCTCCCACAAACTGTGAATCACATCAAGCCATCAACAGAAAAATAGAAAGTAATGTTATAATGCTCTTGTCCTCCTTTTCTTTCTTAACCCTACGTTTCAGCAGCGAAAAAACTACTATTCTCAGCAACCCCATACCACTCACCCAAGTTCGAAGAAAGTACAATATTATTTAAAAGCCATCTCAACTTTTCGTTAAATTTTTACTATACTTCCAACCACTTTCTTTTTTGCTTTCTTGTCTTACTCATACTCATATCATATAGCTCTCAATACATTTAACCAGTTACTTTCCTTGGTATACACGAAAACTTTTGAATTCCCGTTAGCGGTGCTAAAATGCAATACTATCATGGCTAAAAGTGTAGTTGAGACAGGAAAAGTTCAAAGTGTTTAAGATATTATATTGGTACTTTCGTTACCTCTCTTGCAAAAGGACAACTCATCGTATCGTAGCCTTTATTCATCAGCTTACTCCGAGTGAACAAACTTTTTGACATATTTTGATTTTTATTATTTATAGACTACTTTTACTTCCACTACTTTAGCGATTTTCGTCGATATGCCGATTCTTCAGAACCGAAAATAGGTATACAATATTTTAAGAGTAATATGATATCTAGTAAATTGTCAATGCATTTTCATTTTCACACAGAAATAGAATTTTAGTAAGAAAACACTTTCATTGATTTTCAATACATTTAAGCACTTAGAATAAGCACTAAATTTAAGCAACTATATGCTACTCTAGAAATGTACATTTAATTAGCAAACAACTTTTTTTAAAGTCTACAAAAAGTAATTTACCATAAAAGTAAAATATAGTCGCAATAAACCCTATAGATATAAATATAGTAGTATGTAACTCTACTGTTGCAACTTTTTACTATTTCCACTCCGAATTCCGGAAAATTTCAATGCTTCGTCACATGATTTACTTTATAAATAAGCTTTAGCCATTTCTACTTTTCTATTGATAGCATTGGCAAACAAGGTTGCTCATATAGTGTATTTTAAAGTTATAGGTGAAATTTTATCAGAGCTTCTTACTATGATTACGGGAGTTAGCCACTGTAAAACTGTAGAAAATCTCAGAGCCAGATCTGTATTTTCAGTATCTCGTATAAAGGTGTATTATTTCTATAGATGTTTAAAGGACAACATTATGTTATCCAGTCCATTATTGTATAGACTGTGTTTCTCTCATCTGGGACAGACACGCTCCAGAATAGTAATCTTCAATCACAGCGACGACGAAGAAAGAAACAAAATCTTGAGAAAAGGCAAAACATTTGGTTGGTGTGTAGTAGACAATCGGTGAAAGGTAAGGGGAGGATTGAAAACTGTTAAGGATTCGGATCGCGTGGGCTAGCATCCAAAACGACTAACATCTTACGTATGTCATCATCATCTTTTTACGTCTTGTTGTAAATGCAATAGCCATCTCTATATTCGTTCAAATTCCTGTACTAGGACAACCAATGCATATGGTATAAACTATAAGCATTTCATGCTCATGCCTGGCCTGGGTAAAACGAGTCTTTAACAACTGAAATCACTATCAATGGGTCCCGATTCCAATTTTATGGCTCCTCCAGTATTTCTTGTATATGTTGATGGTTGTGTTGTACTGCTTCAATTCAACTATTTTTAGTACGTGAAAATTATGTCTAATACTATGGACCGAAAAAGAAAGGGAAGTCTACGCATTCCTTTGTCTATAAATGTACAGAAATAACATTTGTTCACACAGAACATTACACGTAGAAGAAGCAAACCAGGTAATTGTTCCTATTAGAACGAACAAACGAAAAGTCGCAATTTATTTATGACATAGTTGACTGCTAACCTTCCTGGTTGGACTTTTTCCTGGGAACTTTACAACATCTCGTGTCATTTATGAGTTACGGTACATGCACCCATACATATCCAACGGAAGGTACCACCACATCTTTTGTTTCATACCTTTGCTTGCCAAAAAAGACGGAGCTTAATAGATCGTTCTGACTGTTATAAAATTTATAAAACAAGACATCAAGCACATTGATGTCATCGCCTACAAAATAAAACTCTCTCCTCTTTAGTTTAAGAAGCAATATGAAATTTAAACAACATAGTTTATAAGCTGAATATTTGGGTACATAGTGCACTTACATTGCACGCATTCCATTTCAGTAAGAGAAAATTAGAAGAACATATTTTATAAAATTGGTTAAAGTGTCAATTTGGGAAGCTTATACGAAAAACTAGTACATAACTCTGCCATTTTTATAATATTTTGATATTTGAGCAAAGACGATCACTTTATGGTACTTTGCCAACTCAATCACTAGCTTTGCAGCTGATGTTGGTGTTGTTCGACTTCTGGAAATCAGCTAATTCCCATTTTGGTAGCAACCAGAGCGTTATTTCGATTTCGATGTAATAAGTGCCAAAAGGTCGTAAACCTTTTATTTTCATGAGTTTTACAAGCAAACAACCAGAAACAGAAAATTCGCCCTTATTCCAAAAATACGTTCGAAAAGTCGGAATTAGATTAAAAGTTACATAGGTACTTGTGAACACTCACAACTGCACAGAAGAACCAGACGGGGTAAAGGGGTGCTGCTGGTGTGTGTGAGGTTTGGTGGTGAAACTGACCCAGCGGAATTACGTATGTACCAATTTTTTTGCTACATTAAACATTCAATTCTTGTGAATAATATGTTGGCCATGTTGGAGGGAGAAAGCAAGCATTTTTCACAGGCGCTTCCTTTATCAATATAATAATACACTGAGTGAGCATATAATCAGCTTCACGGAATACATAAGGAAGTTACAAACACTTTTCGTTTTACATAACAATTTTTTATTCCAAGTAGGGCTCGCTCCAAGATTACAAATGTATGTGCGTCCCCGTTTCTTATTTCAACAGTGTTTCTTCAGTACACATATTATTTTCCATCAAATACCGCGGTTGGCAGGGTGGTGTTGGTGGTGGGAGGAGTACGGAATCAAATTGGAAAGAAGAAAAATTCTAGACGCCACTGTTTTATCATTTTTATTTTGCCATTTCAAGGTATTAATAATAAAAGTTTGGTGTTACCTCTTCTTGATCGTGAGTAAAAAGTGTTGCGGCTATTTATTTGCTTTCAACGGACACATTCACTCAAACGAAAAAATAACGTGTGTGCGTTCAATTTACTTCTTGTTCCAAGGAAAAAGAAAATGTAGTAGAAAATAGCCTTTCTAACGCTTAAAGAGGTACTTTGGGGACATATTCAAGATTATAAAATATTGCAACAGTAAAAGAGCTCTGGGACTGTCTATAGGATAACAGGGTGGATGTGAAATAGAAGAACTCTAGAAGAAAAGGGAACTGTGTTGTTACCTTTGTCACTACATCCATGTATCTATGTATGTATAAGGTCCCTTTTCTTTATTTCACGCATACACAATATACACACGACATACAGCTTATTCTTTTACTTTTAAGCATAGCCTTGACTATACTAAAGGAATATATACGAATGATGCAATTTGTAAAATAAGAAACCAATGTAGATATTATGTGGATTCGCACTTCATTTTACCTGTGGTCCCACGTACCATTTCGCGCTGTCTTGAAGCCTACCTTGAAACCCTTTTTTGTGAAGTAACTACATATTATACAGGTGTGTAGGTATACAAGTTTTGTAGGTTTGTAAAGGGCACTTTTACTTTTTTCAAAATGCATTGAAATAGGAGGCGTCGTGCGAGAAAATAAAAAAGCGCTTTTCGTACCATCATCATCCTCGCCACACCACCAACATAATCATCCAACATCATTCTTGGAAAGCCAACATTTTAACGAGAACCATAATATAGTAGAATGAAAAGAGAGAAAGGAAAAGTATGAAGACAAAACCACTACAGGCAGTCACAGAGTAGCAATGTCAACAAGGAACAATAGGAAGAATATGTAAATTTTTTATCATATTTTTCTCGTTATGTCACAGTTTTGTATAAGACAATTTTATTGAGGAAAATAAAAGGGAAAAGGAGTCTCACGTATTGTGCCGCCTTTAATGCTACTCCAACAACTCAACGCGTTCTCCACAAGAACAAAGATATATTTTCTTTATTTTTTCTAAAAAAATGGAGTTCTCTGAGCCTGGCCCACAACGTATTTACACATATGTAAGCATGCTTGGTTGAATGCAAGTTTTTCACTTTTCCAATTTCATTTGGTTGGGGTAGTTTTGTTTTTGGAGAAAAAACCTTGCTGTCGCTTTCTTTAAATGTAACACAAATGCATTTACATTTTAAACTTTTGTTGTGATGATGATGAAGCTTATATCTCTCAAGCTAAGCTAGACTATAAACATGAGAAACAGCAACAGTGGAAATTGTTCCTGTTTGAGTTCGAGGGATGTATTACATTTACCAGGATCCGGATCCAATGAAGCGACGAAAAAGACAAACATGCTGTTTTTTTCTATGATTCATGCAAGTTTTCCTAAATGTTGATGATGTTGTCGGCAATGTTATGTTGTTACTATACTATTAACGGACTATGCTGATGTTATAAATAACCAAAAAATTAGAGAAACACAAAAAAACGAAGTTGCAAGTACAATCTGGCAACAAGAAACCCAAAAACTACCATGCTAAAATAGCACACTTCGGTCAAATTTAAAATGCATACAAGAATGGAATGGGGTTTATAATGTGTTCTGAGCACAAAACAATATGAAAATATTGCCAGTTAAATAATATATATCGTTTCGACTTTCCAGACATATATCTTGTCTTGTTTTCTCTTCACTCGTTGATGTTTTACTGGGTCCTCTGTCCTCCCTCTCTATGTGCGCTATTATCATTCCTCGCGTTTTCCTCGCGTAATACATAAAAAAATACGTTTAAAATAAATTCTAGTTGGTATGCTTTTTGTCGGTGGTTCTTAGATTATGTACATGTTGATAGCAATGTTCTGTACGACTATTATTTGTCGTTTTAAAAATGTAAGACTGCTGTTTTGATATCATCATGAGTAAAAAGTACAATTTATAAATATAATAATAATATTCATGCTATCATCACAACACATTCAAAAAAGTCGTAAATACGGAAAAAACACACCCGCGCACACATATGCAAGACATGATTATTATGTGAACTGTGAACTACAACACATTTTTTTTGTCGTTTATAAGCATAAATGTTCTTTAACACGAGAGAATGTGCAATGTGATTGTGATTGTTATGCATACTTTATTTGATGCATAATATATTCCAATTTGCATTACAATATGCAAGACCTTTAATATTGCATGTTCGACCTGTATCCTGGTTTGTGTTCGTGTACCAAAAAGCAGCACTTTATCCAGAATTACGACTTGTACGATAACAACAAGGACGCAAAAAAGTACAAAAAAATTCACAGTTGAAAATTCAGTATTTTAGTTTCACAGCCCAGCCAGAACTAGCAAGGAGGAGAGAAAGAAGAGTATTGTTTCACGGTTTCCGTTTTATTGCTTGTAGTACATGTACTACTCATGCTATTTGTCATTGTTTTTTTTGCACTAACAGGGAAAGCATATGGAAAAAGTCACTACATCAGAGTGACTTACAACCTACTCTAGGGTTCAATTTTTGTAACAAATAAGGATTTTTATTGGCACTGACAAACTATTATATTTCAAAGTAAATTCTGATTATATTTCAATTAAAGAAGGTATCCTTATCCGAAGAAATTTCGTCAATGTTAGCGTACATATCAGTGTGTATCGCTTTGTTCTTATGTCTCCGACCCGGTGATACAGATCGAGGTCACTTTCCAGTAACTCTCGCCCTTCATTGCCATCATCACAGGGAGTCGTTGCCACGACATGTTGGTCTTCCAATTTCATTAAAATGGTGGCTAATTACTGATATTTACATAATATGCTAATGCTATATAAGCAATTTAAATTTTTTGGGGGAATTTATTAATAAGAAATTTACTACTATAGAATTGTGCTTAGTAAATTCAATACAGTGCAGTTTGTTTTAGATCCTCAACTATAACAAATGGTGACAAATTAAAAGTGAGTTTGTTGAAATTTTACTGTGACCATTAATTTTAAATGTGCTCATGGTATACCAAGATTGAGACTCGTATTAAAGTACTGCTAAAGGTTAAACTACATATTTTTTACGATAGCTTTCTTCTTCTGGAAAAATGATCGGAGGGCGCTCTTTCATCACCGCCATAAGGAACGGCTGCGGTTTTTCGTTGCAGCGGCATAATTTACTAAAATCAAGCCTGGTATCAAATGCAAGGCCATTGTGTTCTCTAAAAGGTACTTGGGGAGCTTCTGACCAACAGATACCTAAAGCTCCACCGCTCGGAGGGATGACGTTAATAAGAAGAAGGTTTCTCCACAACAGCTATAAACATTCCTCAAATACAAGCAAGTGGTCTGTAGCGTCAAGGTTAGTTGCTGCTGCCCTTGGTGCTGTCATTGGGCTCGGAGGCAAAGCCATTTCGGAAAGAAATGATGGTGTCTGGAAAGGCTACTATCATGCAGCTTGTGACAAGTGTGGATGTAAAGATGAGGAACAATGTGTGGAGAAGAAATGTGAGGATGCTCCTTGTCTAAGAGAAATGGAGTGCCAAGAAGAACTAATCATCAAGGCTAACTCAGAATTAGAGAAGGCTCTTAAAGAAACTAAGTCAAAGGCCATAGAGTATACTGAAGCAGCAATGAAGGCATACTGCGCCGCCATTGAAATCATGAAAGAGTACATGAACCAGGGATATTGTCTAATTGACGCAGATGATTTGGAACCTCCCGAGTACGAAGAATCGTGGTGCTGTCTCTACAAGATTGCGAAGGATCGGTGTGAAAAAGTAAAGGATGCATTGCAAAAGGGGCAATGTGCTTGGGAACTGCTATGTCGGTTACGAGAAGTTATCGAAAATGGGAAAAGTTGCACGTACACTGCTTGCAATCCTCTTTTAGTGACGGCTGAAGAGAGTCTCATCTGCGCGGAGCGCGAACTTCTCAACCTGAAAGCCCGAATGGACTGTGTTTCCAGTGACCATGAAATGGTTGAGCAGTACCAGAAAGTTATTGAAGACTTTAAAACGGAGCTGCGAAAGGAAGTCGATGATATTATTGCGAGTGGTGACTGTAAGGTTTGTACTGCGGAACAAGAAACTGCTTTGATGATAATACAAGCTTACAAAAAACCAGTTCGTGCGCACACGGATGTCGCTAAGGTCATGATTTGCACTGGAGACATTCCTGAACGGATGCAAGAGACCTTGTGCTGAAGTATGATAAAATGAATAAAAAAGATAAATTGAATAAAATTATGAGATCAACATTATAAATATTTTCAAGGAAATAAAGATTAGTAGCGTTTCAAATAAAAAAAATATTTTAATTTATTTTATCATTAAAAATACAGTACCTGCATCCTAAGCTTTCAAAACGAGTTTTTAAATTTACAACAGCAACAATATTAGACGGAAGAATGTTTGAGTCAGAGTTATAAAGTAGTTGCTAGCTTTCACTTACATGTTGCAGCACCATCTAACTATTTTCAGTCACATCCTTTCTCCTTTTCACTCTCAAGTAACGAATGTGAACAAAGGCATAGTTTTTCTACTTCGAAGGCTTGATGATAGCTGCCGTGCATGGTTGAAATTTATGTTATGGTAGAGTTGAGAAGATTCGCTATTGTTTTCATCTCAGATTTTTTTACTTTCACCTTTCCCTTTCCTATATTTTCTTGTTATTACTACTTCTGTAATAATATCTTGTTGAATATTATGATGTCCCCAAATGATGAAAGGTGTACCAGTGACGTGATAAAGATATAGGTGCCTGAGATATTATGCCATTTCATTTTACTTTTTCTGCTTTTGTTCTGAATACCGTATCAAATTAATTAATGGAATATCTTGATTGTTTCAATTTTTCAAACAATTTTTTTTCTTCATGAATGACTTTCATAGGAAATAATTTAAAAACGCACAACTTCACTTCACACTTATCATATTTATAACTCGGCCTGGCAGTTATTTCTGCTAAATGATATGTCATGTTGTTTTCTGTGAATTGCTAAACAAAAAATTCCAGCGAGTTTAGAACACCGAGTTTTTATTACAAACATATTATGATGATGATCCGTAGTCCGCGGAGTTCTTAGGATTGTCAATGAAAAGTGGTGGAATCCTCGGATTTCAAAGAACAAAAGTTACACTAGGGCATTACTTCCAAGGTTCACCCACACGTTTGCAGAAAAAAGTTTGTGCGAAGGATCGGAAATTAAATTACCTATGCATCAAAACCCTCACTATGCCACATTAAAAAGTCCAAATCCTGGCACTCTCTTTTCCTGGTATGTCATCACCACTGTCATTTCTCTAAGGTTTCATCGAAAGTGAAAAGGTGAGGAAATGGATTCAGAGTTCCATGAAGAATCGTTTGGTACGGAAAAGTTGAAATATTTGTATTCTAAGTTTTACTCTCGCACGTAAGTTTTTGAATCCTTCTCAGAATTTCTCATGGTTTACTTCGTTCTGAAATGCAATATCAGATAACCATAAGTAAGTTGACACCAGCAATAAAACAACTGAGCATTTATCTATTCACAAAACTCACAAAATAATTCAGGATTGTGCGTCTTGTGTGTGTGTGTTTGTGTGAACATGCAAAATCAGCAGATTTCTCTTCGTAAAAAGATAGTATTTTGAGCTTTCTTCAAAACAGATCATAAAATAAGAAAATATATGTACCTAGGCGTAGTTTGTAGGTACAACGAATTTTTAGTTCAGCACTTTTGTGCTGGCAACGTTTGTTGGCGCTGGCATAATGCCTTTTATTTGAGTATCTCACAGTTGCTCTTAATATTATACATATCTTGAATAATGAAGTTGATAATATGATTTAAGACTTCAACTGTGCTGGTGTATGCATCTACATTATGAATATGTATTCTTATTCTTACTTTTCACAGCCGTCTTTCGTTGTCTCTTGGGATGGGCGTAATATGATTGGTGAAAGACAAAGGGAACTTTATCTCCTCAGGAAATACGAAAGCAAGCGAAAAATACGAGGGAGGGAGAAAGAAGACACGCAAGAAGAAAGGGATGAACTAGAGACTAGACAGAGAAAAGTAATATTATGTTATATGATGGGACTACTCTGAAATATCACAGTACAATATAAAAACTTGCTTGTCAAAAAATATATTATATATTATATAACATTTTCAATTGTAAATTTGAGATTTAACCCGAAAAGGCTCAAGAAAGCATTCGTCCAAATCCTGCTCTCATGCATACGTACTATTTTTCTGCTTTCCTCCCACTCCCATAGGATTAACTCAACATAGAGACCAAAAATGTACATACATACTTTATTATTATACTATAGGAAGTCGTCCGTCAAACACACAGGAGAAGCCAAGGCGGGACCAATGATCTCTCCCTGTCTTGTTTTCTTCCAACGAAACGGATGCTGCAAAGACGAAGTGACAGGTGGTAGAATCATCAAAAGAAATCTTTCCTACATTTGTGTCTCGACGGTGGTGACTACTATATTTACAGCTAGCAACAAAAGCTGGCTGGACGGGATCCTCCCTTGTTTGATCTGAACCCTTGTTTTTCTGGCGTGTAAAGGAAAATTGTTTACCCAGCGAATATGCACAATTTTCTCTTTTATAAAAATCTAATAAAGAAAATTCTTTTTTTTTTTCAAAATCTTCGTGCATGGTATTTGCATTGTTTGTTCTTGGCGGTACACAATAATTTGAATCTTACGATATATTGTGCACTGTACACCCCATAAATCTACTATTTATATAAAGCCAATCAAACAATGTACTAAACTAAATCCTTTTCATATGAACATTTGTGCGCAATCAATGAAGAATATGCTACCCTTAAATCGGTTTACATAGACGAGCGTACATTCATTCATTGAATTTATATTCATTGTTATCATAAATGGTAAAAGAGGTTTCTAAATAGAATTTACTCAAATAAAATATAGTGTAGATGCATGCAACACACAACGCAATAATGGGCTTTTCACTTTTTGTTTCTTTCATCTCTACAAGCAATGCCCATTCCCAAAGTACTAAAACGAAAAGAATACTGGAGACAGACAGATATATATTTATTCATATTCCCTCATAATATTCTGTATTCCACCAACTTAATTCTCGGATGACTCCCTGTCAATGTAACTACTACTTAGGCATCTCGAGGGTTCTGCAGAGTGCACTTTATAAGATGCTACTTTGCTACTTCTTGACTGTCGTTTTTTCCCCGTTCCGTTTTCTCAATCATCATCATCTTGGTTCTTCATAAGTAGGAGACCTTTTCTATCCGTCATCCGCTTCTCGTCACTCTTTTCTTTTGTTTCAAAGCTTTGGGACTTCCTTCTTTGCTAACTCCTGTTTTCTTCACTACTTCCACCACCACCACCAAGCAGAAAAGGAGATAATGCACAAGTCTTCTTGACGGGGGAAAGAGATATGAGATGGGGAAAAGAGACGAAAAGAGTCAAGTCGTGCTTAGTATTGCATGACTTGACTTAAGTTGCTATATGACTCTTTAATAACCCCTTATAAACTTTATTTCTGATCGTAAAACCAAAAGTCTGATTCTTTTTTCCACCCATTCTTTTTACTTCTCTCTTTCTTTTTATTCTTCTGTCTCTTTTACTTTCTATCTTCTTTCTCTGCTGTTCTGACTTTTTGACAATCGATTGTTACTTTACGTCTAGAAAAAAGTAGAGAAAACAAGACAAGTTTTTTGCGTACCCTCTGCTGTGTTTTGTGAGCTCTTTGTAAGTTTTTTTCGAGCATGGTAGAAATTTTATCTTTAATTTACTCTTTCATTCACATTTAACTTAGTTCACCTTCCACCGTTACGGAAGATTTCTTTTGTCTATTTTCTTTTATTCTCACCACTAGAACAGATACGTAATGTATCTGGACATTGGTGAACTGAGCAGCCTTAGGGTGGAATACACAATTAAGTGGTTCAAAACTGACTCTAGGTTTGGTTTCAAGTAAAAATTGATCTCGAACCCCAAGATCGGGCTTGAAATGGCATACATAATGTAATTTAGAAGCTCGGCTTCTTCAATCCGAGATCAAAATTTTCTTGTCTCGGTTTCCGTTGCTGAGGACAATATTCAAATAACATTAGTACAATTTCAAAATACGTTGACAACTTACATTGATCCGAGTTCAATCCTACTGCTGAGTAGGTTTGGAAAAATCAGTGGTTTGAGCTCGGTTCAAGAATCAATTCATGAATTTTGCTAATTGTGTATATGGAAATGAATCTTGATCCGAGATCAAAATTATCCGTGACCTCGGATCATAAAATCAATATTTTGTTTACATTGTGTATGCCATTCAAGCCGAGTTTAAGTCTAATCTCAAGATTGTTCATCAAAATTTGTATAAAGTATCCCGGCCTTAAGTTCATCTTTGGTCAATCATAATAACAAACCTACCACCATCCAACTAGCTCCCGGCTCAAAGCTAGAAAAGTTAATCTAAGTGAAATTAGTTATAAGCTTGGAAAATGTACTACAAAGGCACTCATCTATCATGCAATTTAATTAGGAAATAACTGGAAGATTTTGATGAATGCGTTCTATGTAGATAGATGTTTCTTATGTGTTATTTTTAGACTATATAAGAGAACTACTACAAATGGGACATAATGATAGAAGCATACGCAATAGATATGATATTCTGTTTCCCTTATCTTATGTTTACGTATTTTAAAGCTTAAGCTTCCCTACAAGGAATCACAAACCAAAATAGGCTATTTCCTTACTACTGTCATATTTAACAGGAACCTCGCATACGTAATAAGAATGAAAGAAATGCTACTATTAGCGGACTTAAAGAAGTACATATACGCTGAATGAGTTACACTAATGTTTTTTCCTCGTGTTCACTATTATCCACTCTTGTTGGTGTACGAAGAAAGTATATAATTTTGGCAGTTTGTAGTTTGTTCTGAAACACATATTAGCCCTATGTTATATGTATAGCATTCGTGTAAAAGCTGTCCGAAAATCATGCAGGCAGGCAGGGCCCACTCCAGGGAAATAACAAAATCTCTAGGGATTACGCTTAATACATTTTCCTTCTTGGTTGTTTGTTCAGGATTAACTCAATATCTCATACTTACCCTACAACTTTATTGCCGTCTTTTCTCAGAAAGACATTGGTCAATGAAGTAAAGAATGAACTTGCACAGTCAGTCATTTATAATAACCCAAACTCCCGAGTTTTTTTCAAGAGGACCATGGCAGTACATGTGTATAGCTTGCTAACAAATCGTAAATATATACGTAGTATTCACAGCAAAAGTGTCATTAGCGCTATTATATTCATCTTGTAATTTGTTCTACTTATATTTACGGGTTAAATATATTTTGTGATTTTTACATAGATGCATATTTAATAAATTAAAGCATCGATAGAAAAAAATATTCATGAGGACTTACTTCTAATCGTACTATAATAGTAAGTACTTTAGAAAAAATAACAGATTAAGAAATTCAGTAACTCACCAAATATTCAGTTTCAAGGATAACCTTTCATTGTTGATGTGAGGTTAAAGTTCAAAGTTCACTAAAACAAACTTACTTTCAATACTAAAAGCGATATAATTAAGTTTTGTTGCTTTTTATATGACCTTTTCATCTCCGATTAAGATATTTTAGGCGAAATAGTCGAACTAAGTAACAAGTTCATATGAAAAGCGAAACCCATTGTATTTCAATATGCAAGAAGTTCTTTTAGCAAACATCGCGAT
>JAQIWN010001327.1:0-21421 GCA_034699025.1 Entomobrya cf. arborea Gr-Col-00668
AAGCAGAACAAAAAATTGAGATAATCACAGTCAGCTTAGCACTGTAATTAGTGGGCTTTTTATTCTGCAAAAAATAAGACAAGAGTCAATGAACTAGTTTCGGAAGCAATTAAGAACTGATTAATTTGTGTAGGAAATCCCAAATTATGCTTTTGACAAGTTAAAAACTGTAGATGGATTTTTAAATTGGGGATCTTAAATCATTGTCATTAGTAATGGCAAATGTATTTCCGTGCGAAAAATTTTTTGTTTAGATTTGTCTTGTGTCTGCAGCTTCTTAAGAAAACTTGATCCTAAGACAACAATGTTAAACCATCTATAAAAAAGTGAGTGACGCTGTTACAAAGACAAACCTGTATTGTAAAAAAATGAAAAACATACCTATATTTTTCATTGAGCTTTAAACAGTGGACGACTAGAGAACGAATCCCAAAAACCATGTTTCTTGTTACTGACCTTCATCAAAAACCCATCATCTGCAAATTTTACGATGATATAACATCATCATTCACTCTCATTGACAATTAGAAAATATTGTGAACACGAATTTATGTATAAGGTGGTTGAGTTTCGCATCAGCCTGAAATTCTTGCCTAGACCACTTTCTCGTCTTTTATGTGGGCCTTTACTCAATTTGATTAGTTACGGGACTATAACCACACAAGATAAGTTATATAATCTTATTTAATATATTACATAAATACAAAATTCCCCTTCGTTGGTAAACCTGATTTCCTAGAAATTTTTGGTTGATTGCTAAAACCTAATCAATTTTTCATGCTGCTACATTTGGTTGCCCAAAAACCTTGTTTTAAATCGAGTTGATTTTCACTTATTTGCACGTAACATAAACGACTTAACTTTCAATGCAGTGAATACATAATGGAAAATCACAAATAAAATGTAAAAATCAAAATAGAGAAACAAGAGGTATCGGGAAATTCCCGTCAACAAGGGTAATAGTAGCTATAGTACGTAACTAAAATTCTGGATGCTTCTTTCAAAATGCCTTTCTATCGCTTGTTTACTATATAAACATAAAGTTGATTCCGAGGTTGTACCATTCCTCAAGTGACTTGCTATTAGACTGAATATCCCACTATTGCTTATTTTGTTTATTAAATTTTACAGCTCGAAAATGAAGACGTTTATTGTGATAGCAATTGTGTTTGCATCAGCTATAATTAGTTGTAATGCTCGTGTTATTAATAAACTAAACTCGGAAGATGATGATAGTTCTATTTCGGTTGGTAGTTTGGAAGCAACACTACCATTAGCACATTTTTCTACTGGCGAAAATGACCAGAGTAATACCGTGTTGAGCCGACAAAAGAGAGATTGGGTAAAGACGCTCGCGATTCTCCAGTTTCTAAATAATAGCGGGTTTTTCGGCAATGGAAATGGTAAGTCAACAAAACTAAATAAATTTAGAGCCTTTTAAATTGTTTCTTAAATATTAACTAAATTTTATTTACAGGAGGAAATAACAATAACAATGATCCTATTATAGTTGATGAACCTCTTAGAAGCGGTAAGAGAAAAACGAACAGTTATTTTGTAAACCATTTAACATTATTACGTAAGCAATAAAGTTTTTATTGTACGATTTTTTTTAAACAGGTAATAACCAGGCAGTTGGTAGGGGAGGTTCTAATGTAGGTGCTGGTTGATATGAAAACACAAAATTAAGTCGGAAGAGTACGAATAAAAACTTCAGTGGATTTTGTTAATTTTGAGCATTGTTATATTGAATGAATGTTGAAATAAATTATTACATGTTTGGACCAAGTTCTCCTAATTTTAATTGTGATCCGATATGCTCATTAAATGAATCAATTATTTTTTGATGCTCTGTAAAATCTTGTTTCAATTTATTCTTGCATATTTTTGTACCAAAATAGAAAATAAATAATGCCATCAGTACAAACAGTACTGCTTTCTTGCATATTTATTAATTTCAAGCTAAAGCACGAATAAGGATCAAAATTTTGATTTTTGATTTAAATGGAGGTAGAAAATTAATAAAAAAAATATTCTATTAAATTGTATAAAGAATGGACTCCCTGAATTCAACTTAATGAGAAAGTGATAATGAAAATGTGAAATTTCACATAATATTTTTTGTTCTCAAGAATTATTTTATTACTGGCGTTAGATTAGGAGTAATGTTGTATCCTTTAAATTTTACAACTGTGCTTTAGCTCATTTACAATTACAACTAAAAACATATTTAGCATCTTTGTGACACAAACAAAAATAGAGCTACACAGATATAAAAACGATATAATGAAATAAAAAAGATAAGCGACCCAAAGAATATTCCAGCTTTGCACGATTATTTGCTAGAAATAAAATTTTGTCAAATAATTGGAAAAAGACTTCAAGCATATTACAAAACTGTGAGATCACATGCTATAAGTAAAATGGTAAAATACTTTTTGACTGTGCGCATCGTGAGTCATAACTTTTGTCTTTGTCAAACATATTTACACATAAAACCTTTTTCATTATATTTGTTTTGAGCCTGCAGTCACTCACAAGAAAAACTTGTTCTTAGATACATAAAAATAAGTATGAAACCGTCAATTAATTTTGGTTGAAAAACAAACTTCATAAAAGCCGAAACGACTCTTGGTAAAATAAAAATGTTAATAATAATTTCCCTGTTACTAACTTAAGCCTTATTGAAACACAATGTACACTATAAATTCTTCATGATTTGTTAAGTTTTCAAAATAAGCTAAATCCAAAACCACAAGTAACAACTTTTGTATAGTAAATTATTATCTCTGCAGTACTCTCATTTTTTTAGCAGTGTGCCTAACTCAACAGAAAAATTCTTGTCCGGACTACTTTCTCGTGTTCCATTCATCTCATACATAAACTGATTACGTCTTTGGCTTTTACAAAGCAAGATGCACATTTTCGTAAGTAAGTATATTACTGTTACTCTTACTTGTTGAACAAAAAAGAAACAAATATTATACCAGTCAGAAAACCTGATGTCTTGGGGATTCCACTGAAAACTCAGCCCTAATCGATTTTGTGGATTTTTATGTTTGCGGATTGTAAAGCGTGTTTTGCTATGATGACCATTTTTTCACTGTTGTGAATTCGAGTAATATTACTACCAAATCAAAGCTTAAAGCTGTTTTTATGCGCATTACAAAACACTGGATCCACACATTGAAATCTCTTTTTCTTTCATTCTGACTATATAGTCATCGGGTTGACTCACAGGTTTGACCATTCCTCCACTGACTTGCTATAAGTCTACATTTATTTTTTTAAAATCTACTTTTATGAATTTTACGGATCGAAAATGAAGACGTATATTGTAGTATCATTCGTATTTGCATCAGCAGTAATCAGTTGTAATGCTCGTGTAATAGATCAAGTTCACTTGGAGGACAACGCTGAGTCTCTTACCGATTTGGGATTAGATAGTTTTGGAGGATCACTACAGCATCTTTCTGCTGACCAAAGTAATATTGTTCTGAGCCGACAAAAAAGAGATTGGGTGCAAACGTTAGCATTCCTCCAGGTTCTTAACAATCTTGGTAACTATTGGGGCAATTTAAACCGTAAGCAAGCATATTGAAAAAAGTGTTTATGATTTCTGACCTTTTGCAAAATTTAGATCTAATGAATTTTTTTAATCAGGTAATAACAATAATAACCAAGCAGCTGGCAGAGGAAACTCTAATTCTAATGTAGGTAGTGTTGGTGGTGGATACGGAACGGGTAAGGAAATCACAACGGAAACAAAAGTTAAAATATAATAATCATGGCATGCAGTAAATTGTACAAAAGATACTTAATGCAATTTTTATCTTTAACATTTTTAGGTCAAGGCAGTGAAAACGGAATTCAGATTGACAATCAAAACTTTAATGGATAGAGATATATTGTGTACAGCTGTACCACATGAATGTATATATATATATATTATAATATGTTTAGCTCAAAACGCTACGCAAACTATTATTGTGATATGAACATGATTATGTTATCATTTAAGAAAACTTGTTAGCTTTTTTTGTCATTGCGATTTTTATATTTTATTCGTGTTCAATTTTATAGAAAAATAAACAATAATAAATTCGATACGAAAATTGTTCTATATTTTGTTGTTTTCCTATTATTGATACAGTAAGTTACAGAAATGTTGCCAAATGTAAACTATGCATCTCAAGCAATTCTTTTCATCTATTCAACGTTAGGAAAAGTATAATTAATTCAATGAATTAGTTTCTGCACAAAACCAAGATTTAGAACTAGGTTTTGAAAAACTGCGTATAATTATTTTACTTTTTTAAGATTTTTCGTGAAAACAAATAGTAACAATAGTTATTTAATAGTCTCGAAATTTGGGACTATGTACATTGTAAGATTTCAGACCGGTCAAATTTACTTTAAAGTAAGACTTTCAATATATAAAATTATATGCCGAAGGTTGAATGGAGAAAGAAACAAAAACAAAAATTCTATGAAAATAAATTTATTTATTGCAACTCACAATTGTTGAGGAACTGATGACAAAAAATTAAAAGCACACGATATTTATACTTTAAAAAAGCCCAAAGTTTATAAGCCTTCCTCTACGCATCTTTTTGTGTCATTTTAAAAGTCTATGTTTTACTCGAGCTGACTTTTCAAATATGAGGAATGTACAATCATATGTAAGTACATATGTAATACTGAAAGTTGAGAAAATGCTTTATCGTACAATCATAATTTGCCATGCTACCTTTATATAAACAAAACTAGCAGTACATGTTTCCGACTAGGTAACAAAAATTAAGCAACACAAACAAAAATCACTTTTTATTCACTCTTAGGTACTGGATTTTCTATTTAACTAATAACTACACAAAAATGTATGCAAACAAGTTTTTGTGTATTTTAAATAGCATTCGTACTTTTTGTACGGAAAATCCAGATAGAATATGACATTGGTAATACAGTAGGTTACTTTTCGATAGTGTGTATATTGAGTCATAACAAAATGCTGGAACATCTATTTTGCGTATTAAGCTTCGTTGGGAGTTCTATAAATACATAGAAATTGGAGTTTGCTGAGCACCAGAATCATCACAAAATTACTGCATACCCAATAACGTTAAATCAAATTTTTCATCTTTTAGAAAATCGATTACAAGGATATTAAAATTAATAATGTGGGAATTTTTTCTGGTGACTGGATATATTTTCGTATTGTAAATTAAAAAAAAATCAGTTTGATGTAGATTTGATACTTGGTTTGGGTTGAATTGACGGTTAAAATTAACCGTAAACGATGAAAAATAGAAAAATCACCATACGCATCCATGTTAAACTTTGATGTTCAATAACTTCTTTGATAATGCATGGATTTACGTAATTTTTTCTTGTGTGTAATCGGTCTGGGATTATAAATAAGATCACCAGAGAACGTTTAATAGTCCAACGTAAAAATATTTAGTAAATCGTCAATTAAACCAAAGAATTTGTCCCAGGGAGCTTAGTTAAAGTGAAGCAGTATGTACGTACAGTTTGTTCTTTCTCTTCCATGCAAACATGCAGAATAGTAACTCCAATGGACTCTTAATCAAATTTTCCTTAGACTTGTATTGGATCTTTCGTATCTCTTAAAAACTTGTTCCTAATAGAAAAACACAGACTTAAACCGTCAATTAGATTATATTTTAAAACAAATGTCACACAGTTAAAAAAGAAATACAGCACATTATGTTCACTGAGTAGAGTCTAATCAATCGAAAGGTAATACCCAAATATGTGATTGTATATTTACATGCTAAGCTTACCAATAAAAATTTCTTTAATTCAAAATTTGTTGTACTTTAGTCATTATAAGCTTTCCTACAGGAAAGCTTGCTTTCAACGAAAAACGTTGTGTTTATCCCTTTCTCGTGTTTTATTTATCTCATACACAATGTGATTATGAACTTGACTTGTAAAATTTAGGATGTAAGTTTGCGAGCCTTTCATAAATATATTGCTAAGTGGCATTATTTATTGTTCCTGTTTGAACAAAAACGAAATTCCCATCCGCCTGGAAACTCGATTTGCTGGAAATTTTTCTGATTGCTGTATCTTTATCGATTTGGTTGTAAAACCCTAATTATTATTACCTTCAACCGAATCGACTGACATTAACTTCGCACAAAATATTTCATTTCATTCACCAATGGTGAATGGAGATGAAACCTCACGAAAACCACGTGCAAATTAAAATGACGGTTAATGTTTTAGTAAATTCTTATCAATAATGGAAATTTTGGTTTATTTATTATGTAAATACACGTACTCAAACTATCCATTGTCTGGTGGGGTATAAAAACATTAGACTTATTCAATTGTGCTACCAATCCTCATATCAATCTCTATTAGTGAGGACATCTTTAAAACAGTTATTCGATATTGAACTAACATGGAGAAGCTCTTTGTGCTAACGTTTTTAGTATCATCAGCATTTTTATTTTGTAATGCTCATGGAATCGATCAAGCAAATTTAGAAAACGAAGATGCTTCTCTATCTGAACTGGGATTTCAGGCTTACACTGGGAAACCATCACTGCATTTTTCTGCTCTTAGTGGAGAAAATTACAATGGTTATCAAGCTCATCGCAGACAAAAGAGGTTCATTCCGTTTAGATTCCGATGGATTATTCGAAGCAGTAGCAGCGGTACTCCCGGCAATGAAAACGGTAAGCAAACGAAGCAAAAATAAATAAGTTTAATTTATTTTAAACTGTTTCCCAATATTTTACTAATTGTATTTTCTAAAACAGGTAATAACGAAGAACCTATTATAGTTGACGAAGGATACAGAAATGGTAAGTGAAACGTTAAAATATAAGTAATGCGAACGTTAATATCATTGTGTAATCTATTCATGTATGTGTATATGTTACTTTTGTTCAAATTTCAGCCAGGGATACTCAAAGCGAAAACTACAATGGGTTTGAGAAATGGGTTTTATTTGGATGAATTCATGCTTTGTATTGTCTTAAATTTATATAAAAAAATAAATATTTGATCAAATTAGATCTTGATATATTGATATTTATTCACATAATATGATTCTTTTTATTTCAAAGACAGCTAATTATTATTTTCCGTTATAATCACATTGTATATTTTTGTCATACTAATTTCTGCCTAAAAATAAGCACCATTACAGGAAGTATTTTTATCTGCTGTTTATACCGTTACATCTTCCTTAGATTTAGAGATGTTACGAAGCTTTAAAAAAGTATGCACATTATGATTTCTCCATTAATTACTAAGCCTTCGTAAATCTGCTAACTTTAAATGTAAAAACTTTTGTATAATTAACAATTACTCTAATTTACACTGACTGTCTCTGAGCACTGAACTTTACTTTAACGTATTTTTTGTGCATACCACTTTCTCGTGTTTCATTCATCTCATCTGATTACGTATTTACCTTTAGCTATACAATACGCAAGTTTACGTGTATGAGTATGTTGTCAGGAAACCCTATTTACCTTTACTACCTGAACAAAAAAACCAAAAAACCTGATTTCTTGGGGATTTCGCTGATTACCGAACCCTAATCGATTTTGAAATTTGTTGTCTTCGCTTCTGGAAAACCTGCGATCCACTATGATGAACATTTGTTCATTACATTAATATGCATTTCGAGTAAAATGACAACAAAAGCATGACAGCAAGTATACTTGTAATGCGTGAAAACAAAATAAAGGTAAAATAAAGTTTCGGGAAATTCCCGTCAACAATAGAAATAGTTGTTTTAGTGTGCAAACCAAAAATCTTGATTCACGTAATGAAAAGATGAAAACTTTCTCGTTTGCTGACTATATAATCATCAGGTTTATCCAGACATTCGACCATTTCTCAACTGACTCGCTATAAGTCTACATATATTATTTTACGCATTATTTTTTTTTTAATTCTACGATTTAAATATGAAGACGTATATTGTGGTAACATTTCTATTTGCATTGGCAGTTATTATTTGTAATGCTGGTGTAATAAATCAAGTTCCCTTGGAGGATGAAGCTGAGTCTCTTAACAATTTTGGATTAGATAGTAGTTCTGGAGGATTACTAGAGCATCTATCTGATGACCAAAGTAGCATCGTTCTTAGCAGACAAAAGAGAAATTATGTACAATCTCTCGCATTTCTCCAGGTTATGAGTAACCTTGGTACTTATTGGGGCAATGTATACCGTAAGCAAGCAAATTAAATATGTTTTTATTGTTCCAAGCTATTTGCGAAGTGTACATTAAAAAATTATTTAAAATAGGTAATAATCGAGCAGCTGGCAGGGGAGGTTCTAATGCTAGTGGTGGGGGTGGATATGGAACAGGTATGAAAAATATTTTTAGGGCCAACAATTATCTTTTAATAATGATTTTATAAATTTCACAAACAAGACTAAATATAACTTTTGTTGGTATTTTTCAGGCCAGGTTAGTCAATACGGAAACTTGAATGGATAAATTTATTTTATGCTAAGTATGACAAAACGAATGTCTACATAGTTTACATTGTGTTTTTTTATCTCACTAAGCTGTAAAATTTTTCATTGTGATACGATCATCAACATATCATCAATTATGAAAGCCAGTTTAGCTTTCTTCGTGTTTTAAGGATTTTATACTTTTATTCGTGTTTAGTTTTATATATAAATAACGACAATAAAGTCAATAAAATATTACCTTATTATGTTGCTTTTCCCTTATTGATACAATATGTCACATTTTAAAGCACCACTTAAAAATACTACCACATAACCACCTTTAACATTCATCTATTAAAATCTATTATATATTTTTTCTCATGTTTACTTGTACCTGACAATAAACGACACCATTCAAAGTAATTTAAGCCTATTTCCATATGGACCTACCTCATTGAAGTGTTAAAAATTTAAGAAATTATAGATAATTAGTTAGCAATTGACAGCAAAGTAATCAAGAAATCAATTCCTTGAATAACGAATTGTGGAAAGGTTTCATTTGTTACTGTAAAAAAGGGATAAGCTAGTTCAATTGCTAAAGACCTGGGACAACTCTTACTGAATTTTCCATACAATGAGTTTAAACTACATAACTGTTTACTTTTTAAAGTAAACTGACTAAAATGTATAACTACAGCTCCAACCATTTCAGCTTCTATATATTCCACAGCTAATGGCGCAAAAAACCCTACTGCAACAACTGCCATGGCAATTATGGGCAACTGGAGAACTACCTCCCAAGAAGTAATAATCATAAAAAACATACAAACAAAAATAAACAGCATTAAAATATGAACAATAGAAATAGTTAGCGATGAATATATTTGGTTTAGTAGTCCATTCAAAACTTGCTCAGTTCTGTAAAATTTTATAATAGAATTTTCGTCAAGTATTCCAATTTTTTTGGTTTGAAAACGATATTGAATCGTAATTTTACCATCAGAATCCCGCTTGCAAGATTTTTCGTGAACAGTAATAGGTGTCATAAATTCAGCTGTACTGGAGACTAATAATATATAAAGCAATGCCCCAACCAAAGAGCAAAAAATTATTAAACACACATAAATTAGTAGAAATATTAATACAAGAAATACTGGTATATATCTTAATGAAATAGTGACATCTTCCTCGATCACAAATTTAATAAATTGATGAAGGGATTCCATTTTGACTTTTAATGCTCCGGAAAATCCAAATGGAAAAAATGCGAATACAAAAATTATACTGTAAACTATAATTTTGCTTTTGTGTTGTCGTTTACGAATACTCGGATCTCTAGTCATGTTGCTCTGTTCCAGTGCCGTTATTGTGTTTTTCATATGAGAATATAACTGATTGAGGATGTATGTGTATTCGTTTATATTTCTGTTTAACCATCCGTACTGTGAATATGCTAATACACATGCAGAAACTTCTGCATAGCCCATCATATCAAATGCAAGGGTAATTGTAGTGTTTTTGGGTTCAATTTCTTCTTCTAGTAATCCTTTAAATATAATAAAAGCACCCAGTACTATTGTAAAAGTAAAGGATAATATTCTTGCAAATCCTACATTGATTCTTGAATATGCTGGTGCACGGTTAAATATTTTGGTTTCTAAATTAAAATCAAAGATACCAAGCTTTACAAATAAGTTTGTGTACTTGAAATAATAGCCTATGGCTAGAAAAATACTTTCAGAAATCATGTCTAGTTTGGTGGGTTGGATGGGATTACAAGTTGACAAATGTTTTTTAAACAAAAATCAGATAAGTTATTTGAAACCAATTTTTAATGCAAAACAAGTTAGGTTGTCACAAATACTGAAAAAGCTTATTGTTGGGTAGGCTTGTAGTCGGTTTAAATAATTCTGAATCAACTCGGCAACTCACTTTATTACCATTACTTATCTGCAAGTGTTCCCGTCTAAAACTAGACGCCTATACTATAGGTTTTTCTGCCGTGCCAATTGTTCTATTGGCTTGACCCTAGCTATGCAACGTAACTTTTGCAAATTAAATGAGGCCATCTTCATATATATTCCGACATATTGTATTCTATTTCTTCTATTGTCATGTAGCTTTACATTTAATATAAATTTTTACAGGCTAAAATCATGTAACAGTATGATAAAAACTAGATTTAAAATACAAATTTAAAATAACATGTTTTCTTTTTGTATATTTAAATTGAAACAAATCATTTTTATAATATTCGACATTTTTTTATTGTATTTATTCTTTCTCAATTCGGTCAAGTAATTTGACATATAATATAAATGTTCACTAGCTGGAAAATATATAGCAATATGTAATAAAAATAGACTTAAATCACTTTTTAAATTAACATATAAGCTTAATGTATATATAAATTGAAAAAAAATGTTTTATAATATTCGACATTTTTTATAAATATTGTATGTATTAAATATTTTTACGTTTTACATTTTTGTTTTTTATGTTATAAAAATGTTTTTAAAGCTTTAAATCATTCCACGTGGATTTGATATCACGATATATTTAGAACAACTACGATATTTTTTTCTTAATTAAAACAAAGATGCCAAGCTTTACAAATAAATTTGTGCACTTGAAATAGTAGCCAATGGCTAGAAAAATACTTTCAGAAATCATTTGTACTTTGGTGGGTATTTTAGGAATACAAATTTGTTTACTGTTTTCACGGAATTCCAAAATGAAATATGAACCTTGATCCAAACCTAAAAAATAAGACAAATAACAATTTTATTTTTTCTAAAAATATAAATTAAATCCTGTTCTTCAAACCAATTATGTTTCTTCCGGAATGAAACGACTGTATTTTATAATTCCAGTCAAAACTTTAATTATTGATTAAAATTATGGAAAAATTATAGATCGAGCAGAGTAAAGGCTGGGCTATAAAAATGTTGACCAAGAAGTAGGAACTACAAAAATGTTACTTATCCGCAAGTGTTCCAGTAAAAACCTACACGGGTGCACTAGATTTTTTTCTGAGCTATAGACTTGACCCCAGTTACACAATCTATTGCTATTATATGAGGTACTATGTTACTGTTATATAAATGGACTCTTCTTTAGTATATTTGTGTCCAGGAAACATAACAATATTTGTATAATATAAAATGAGACTAAAAGTACCTTTTAAATTAACAAATTAGCTTTATGTGTATTTGAATTGATTTTTTTAACAGTCGACATTAGTTCTAAAAACATATTACATGTTATTTTAAGTTTCAAGTACTTACCTTGTCATGTATAGTTTTTGAATATTTAAGCGTAAAAACTAGATTTCCACGGAAAAATGATGCTAAGACATATTTGGTACAAGCGTGTGAAGCCTAGAACTGGTAAAAGACAAAAGTTTTAAAATATGCTCCAAATAAAACTTTTGTAATAGACATTTTTCTGGCCTTAACGACAAATGCACAAACTTATACAATTTGTTGTATTTGTAAGTTATTACAAATAAGCTCCTGATTAATATAAAAAAGAGCAGTAACGAGATCTATGAAATGCAGAAAAAAAAAGAAAAACGTATTTGTATAATTATTTATTCTTTCTTCAACTTTGAATTACTACTGACAAACTTTTACAGCTTAGCAATGAGTTTTTAAAACTATCCAAAATATCTGAATCGGTCACCACGACCTGTTTTAATAAAACAAAAAAATATTTCATCTACAGAACAAAATAATAATTAAACTTTAGCCAAAGAAATATAAGTAATTTTTGTTAAGTTACCGTATCCTCTGTAACTTCTGTAACGCTGGTTACCTCCAGTACCTATGTGATTTTATGATACATTTGTGAAACTTGCTCTGTTTGTTAATAAAGTCATAAAAATATTTTAACCTTATACTTCTTACCAAAGTAAAAATTGTATTCCGGAGCAACATAGCTAAATGCACTAAAGCTATTGTAGGTATTAAATGCTCTCTTCTGTCTTACAATGTCTGATTTCCCAACTGAATTCGACAATGGTCCAAAACTATTTTCCAGGTTATCAACTTCAGCGACTGGTTCATGCGGAATATTGTATTCTGGATTTACTAATAAAATGGAACTAGAACTAACAAAATAAATATTTATGGTAAATAAAAATACCAGGAAAACGAAACGGCTCATTGTGCTTACTTAAAAATCCAGAAATTCTACAACATATTTAAAAAAATATATATAAGGGCTGCCTTCGTACAAATGAGGAGTTGTCCTCAGAGGCTTTGGGTTTATAAACACATTAGGGCTTATGTATTATAATCTTTCAATTTTTTCCGATTACATATATCTAGCTTAAAAGCTTTACAAAACAGCATTTATTATAAATATCGCTTATTAAAGCATTTTAACAATGAAAGATGATGAATTAGTAGTTCGTAGTATGATGCATACGTATATCAAGAAATACCCAGGTAAATGAATGAAACATGCTTCATCATTGTTTTTTATAGAATGTCATTTTTTTGAGTTGGCAAACCTGGTATCCGATTTTCAAGGTTTATGAAACTACCAAGAAAAAATGCTCTTGAAGTATAGCTTTATATATTCGTTTTTTGTTTGAAAAACGAAAGGAATGTACTCGTTCGACATCTTATGGAACTTGGAGAAGTTGCATTCATAGAATGATATCATCTGTCATTTGTCTTCTAGATATGACGTACATGAAAATATCAATGAATGAAATGATTGGGTAACGACATAAATGGTTTAATGACAGCGTATTGCTTGCTACTGGAAAAGCTATGCAAAGTGCAAAGTCATGAAATTGAGCCAGCCAAGCCTAATGGAACTTTGCTGTTTTATTGTTTCTTATTGCTTCTTTTTCGCAGGAGATATGTTCATTATGTTCAGACATTTTTTGTAGTTTTTCATCACTAATTTCTGAATGTCATTGTGCCAACTTTGTAGTACAATAAGTCAAGCTTAAAAAAATTGTGAAAGTTCGATGATCATCTCTATTTATAATCAGTAAAAAGAAAAGGATAAATGAAAATTATCCTGTAATTGTGCAATAATTAACGAAGCACGGCTTTGAGTTAACGTTTAATTTGGTCATTAATTCATTTATGAAATATGATGAATTTTGTAGAGACTCAACAATTCTGAATGAAACAAAGTAAAGTTTTGCATTCTGCAAGAATGAACTTTAAAAATGTAGTAAACTTTAGATAATTTTGAACAAATATAAGTATGGTTTTACGTATGTATTTTCATTAATAAACTGAACGGACTGGACTGTACGATATGACGTTAGAACGGTTAAACTAATAAAACGAAATTATTGAAGCAACAAATATTAAAAATTAATTAACGTGTATTTATTTAACATCAATTATTTTATTAATAAATTCGTAATTGCAATAAATATAGATGAAATTTGTTTAGCTAAACAGATTTTTTTAAATCATCCCCAAAATCCGAATCTTCGACCACGACCTATTTCAATAAAACGAAAATTAATTAGTGAAAAATTCAAACTTGATACATAACTTAATATCAGTAAATTGTTTGCTGCAATACCGTATCTTCTGTAACCACGGTAACTTCTGCCACCTGTGTAAGTTAAATATATTTATTTATTTATTTATTTGTATAGTTACAGGTAAATCATTATAACTTTGACAATACTTGTTTAGCCGCATATTGCTTACCATAAAAGTTGTATTCCGGACCAACAATATTAAATGCATTAATGGTATTGTAAGTGTCAAATAATCGTTTCTGTCTCACAGTTTCCAATTCCCCAGCCGAATTTGATAGTGATCCAAAACTATCTTCTAGGTTACCAGTGACTTCTTCTTGTAAGACAACTTGGGTGTCAGGTTGACTTGCAATATAATATTGTGGACTGACTAGTTCCATGGTACTAGTACTACCAAAATTAATTGCTAATGTAAGTAAAAAAGCTAACACGACAAATTTACTCATCATGGACACTATAAAATTAAATGTGTCACTGGAATATATCACATTACCACTGTGGTTATGAGCAGACAAATGAGCAAGTTTCTTCAAAAGCCTCTAGATCTTATAAAGAAATTTGAACGTTTTGTAGTATCATTTTTCCAGTCATTCATAATGTACAACAATTTTAGGGAAAAAATTTCCATTGTGTATACATTTATATATAGTATTTTAGCATCGGAACAATGAATCATAACCATGATGAATTAGCAATTCAACAAATGTAATGAAAGGGTATTGCTTTCTAATAGACAATTTATGCAAAGTGCGAAGTCATGGCGTTGAGTCAGCATCGGGAATATAACATTTGATTGCTATATTTTTCACCGGGGAGATTTTCTTTATTTTTGCATTATTTTTTGCTGCTTTTTTCTCTTTCTTGTTAGTATTTCAATGTCATTGTACCTTGCTTGCTTGATGATTAAAAATCAAACTAAAAGTAATCACAGACAGTGAACGATGACTAATTAAGAATATAGTTGATTAGGTGATTCATTAATCTGTAATCGTATTATTCTTAAAATAAAATGAAGGTACAGAACAGTATACAGAAACTAATGAAACATATAATTCCCTAAAAGTATGTGACGTAAAAATATAGAATTACAAAATCTATATAATATTTTTATTTCGAAATTTCAGGAATGATTTTTTTCCAAGTGCAAAATTTTTATGTTAGTTCAGACCATTCATTACAAATATTTTTTCTTAAATCTAAATATAAATGATAAGAATGTTTTGTTAAAGGCGAAATATTATATCCATATTATCTATCATTCTAGTATATCCTGCGCACGAATGGAAGGTCTTCTAAAATCTCCTGTTCCACTTGATGTAAAACTTTATCCCACTCAGATATTTCTTTCAGAGAAAGTAAAACTGAGGACTGGTATTTTGTGGCATTTAGGCTACAAAATTAATATAAAAACACAATATGAATTATCATTTATTATCCTATAAAATAAGCGTATATTTACTAATTACAACCACAAGTCATACCTGCTGAATTTTTGGAAAACCGTGGCAGGTGTAAAATTTGATGATGAATTGAGTGATAAATTCACGATTGTTGGAGAGAGGAAGGCTGGAGTGGCCATCTCATTTTCATCACTCAAAAGAAAGACGTTGGTCCCATCTAATTTGATTTTCAGTCCGGGTAAATCCAAAGTAACATTCACAATTTCTGCTGGAGCATATTCTTGAGTAATATTCCCATTCCCTTCCGTCGAATTAACTTGATCCATGGTCAACTTTTTGTAAAAATCTGTGATAATTACAGTCGTCATTTCAATATGCCTCTGGTCGTATCGATGATCCCGAAACTCCTCAACATCACTCAAATGAAGGTCATTTCCATGTGTCGAATAATTAAACCGGAAGTGGTACTCTGGTCCATACAAGTGGTCCAATACACTGATATGATGATCATATTCCAAGTCTTCTGCAGCCAGACTGTATACAGTTTCCCTTTCTAGACGAACAGGAATAGGAACCAACTGCCAATTATTTCCAGAGGCAGATTCCATTCGTATAATTTGCATCATTGCGTGACTTAACAAAACTTGCAGTTTGTCACGAACGTTTTCTGACACGCCCCCATAAATTACTACTTGACCTGGGTACTTATCCAAATGACCTTCCATGGTAATTACAAGGTCATCGCCAACTTGATTTATTGTAGGCGTATATTTCTTCATGGTTTGGTATCTTATCGGAGAAACTATATCTGTCAAGTCTAACGTTTGCATGGCACTGTAAGGTCCCTCTCTATTACCTGAAGACTTCTCAAATATTTCGTCGTTGAGTCCAGTCGAAATGTAAACATTTTTATCCAAAGTAACCACTTCATAGATAGTGTGGAGTGCGCCACCACCACCCAAATAGCTATCAGAATAAGCAACATTTTGAACTACATTTCTGTCATTCAAATTTACACCATCGTGTCCCACATGTAGCAGGCCAGCATCAGTTTGGATCACCATGGTAACGCCCAACATGTTCGCAAAGTCTTGATACTTTTCCAATAATTCTTGGCCTGTTGAGTTTGACCCTATCAGTTGTCCGCTTATCAGTAAACTGGTATCGCGACCCACCAACAGCCTTAGTCCATCTTGAGTGACCATGGTAGGTTGAGGATAAAACTGGTCTTCGTCTCCTGGCTCGGATATCATGGCAACCGAGTATTTCTCTGAGTCAATTGTGTAATACAACTTATTTTCTTCCTCGACAAATGTCAGAGTTTCCATCTCGTCCCAATTAAATGGTAGGTACAAAATGTGCTCAGTTCCATCCAAAAGTCCAGGATAACTCTGACCCAACTCAAATGACATTGGTTCTGTAAATCTGTAGTGAAACGTACTACTCCAGAACTCTGATAGGTTATTGCGTTCACTTCCTAGATCACTGTTCCATTCGAACTTAACTTGCGTAGTGGGCTCCATTCCAATGATCAAGTTGTATTCACAGTCCGTCAAGAGATCAATTTTGATATTGACCAAATCAACCCCAGATACCTGTTTCGTGTAACAGGACGGTATAACAGTGTCATAAGAGATTAGGCTACTGCGTCCCACAAACTTGTCTACGAAAATTACTTTCACTTCGACATGTCCAGGAATACTGAGGTATCCATTTTGGTAATTAGAGAGATTAGCGATAATCGATTGGTTTCCGAGAAAATCTTGATCTAAATGAAGAGAATTAATCTGCTCATAATTCTCCACACCCTGAACAGTCAGTTGGTTAGAAGAAGATATTCCATAAAGCCAAAAATTATTACTTCGGGAATTTTTTTCAGCTTTAATAACCGTCACACAATTGATATGATCTCTTTTTGTTGTAGTGATATTAATTAAAAAGTTGTTAATATCAACCGGAAGTCCTTTGCTACTCCTCTTAAAGTTGTTGGCACAATCAGCGTCCAGCAAAGTTGTGGCAACTACACTACCTCCATAATCCACTCGAACGTCTCGAATCAAGTTATCATTTGAATTGACAAAAAACTTGGGATTTGTGTAATTGCTTTGTTCATCAGCTCTCCACATTGAGAATTCAATAACAGACTGGTTTCCAACATGGAAAACCAGCTTTTCTTTTTGTTTATCAAAATTTATGAATGTAAATTTTGAATACTGTTGACCATCTTGAAATACAATTTTGTGTTGATTTGTTCCAGTTGGAGTAATTGTAAAAGGGTTATTAGCTAATGGTTCCCCCAAATCAACAAAATATTTAAAACTTCTCTTTTTCGCAGAATTTTCCACTTTAGTGTATTTTCCCAAGTGTACTTCCATTTCATTTTCTTCCTTTCCACAGTTATCATTATCTTTTATCAAGATCAAGTCAGAATGATCTTTGTCAACGCCACCCCTTCCTGCCACACTTTTTACATTACATCCGGTAGTTATTACATCAAATTGGTCGGGTCGACCGATAACATGTTGAATATATCCTCCAATTATCTTTCCATCAAACCCTGAGCCCTCATCTTTCCATCCCATTTTTCCGTCTTGCAGGTTCACATGAAATGGTTTCCCCTTTTCAAAGTTTTTACCTTGATCATAATCAATTACCAAAGTGTTCTCACTATTTTCGTTTGGCTTTAGCGTAGTTTTTGCTAAAACTAAAGAACCTCCAATAAACGTGTCCTTAACGAACCCTCCCTCTACAGTCAAATCAGGGGACTGAATTTGGAACAAGTTTTCCAATTGGTGAAACCCAACTATGGTGGTTACGCTTGCACGACTATTCTTCCGAATCAGATGTACTGCAACAGGTTGCAAATCATGTCGTTTAAACACAAGTTGAGATGGATACCCAGTTTCAGAAATAGGAAACATTTGAATTTGGGGCGTCGACAGATAAAACCCATCATCATCATTTATTCGAAGAATTAAATCAACGCTTTCCACACCTCCCCCCGCCATCCCTACTCGTAACCATTTTTCATCTCGATTTCCACTCAACTCTCGCAAGTATAGTGTGTGTGATTCAGGTTCAGGCCCCAACTCAATTTGTACAAACATTTTGGGAGTCTGAACATATCCAGCGTTCAATCTGAACTTTACAGGTGTGCTTACAGTTTTATGAGCGACCACCCTCACAATCTCATTTTCCCCGGTTAAATCCCCATCAACAACAACACTTGTCCATCCCCCTGCATCAATTTGTAGTTCTCTTGGTCCAGTACACTTGGAAATAATGACAGCATCTGGATACTTCAAATCATCTCCCTTGGTTACCACAGCCTTTGTATCACATCCCGTTGAAACTTCTAACAATGATCCAATCTTGTCTGCTTTCACAACAGTCTCAATATTTTTCACTTTATCATTTCCATTCAAATCAAGCAAAGATCCCTGCCTCCGCTGCACAACCAAAGTATCGTCTCCACCATTTCCATCGATAAGAACCCTACTTATATCAGCATTGAGCAGAAACGTATCATCCTTTCCGCCTCCGCGTACATTCCAATAGTCTCCCGAGATATTAAACAAGTTTTGAATATTCTGGTTTCCGACTCTAGTCACATGATTTTTCACAGAAGCTGCATTTTTTTGCAAATTGTGAAAAAAGTATACCAGATCATTATTTTCTGATCTAACATTTCCAGGAATCAACAGCACACTAAACGTGTTTGGAGCATAATAAGTGCTCTCATTAAAGTAAATCTGTTGTTGCTCATTTTGCCTTAGGGTATATTCGTCTTTGTATATAATTCTTATGGGAGCTCTTGCTCGACTAGAGCTGTTCCAAATCTTCACCCAAGATTCGCTCATTGAAAATGCTGACATACTTTGTTGAATATCAATGTCGGCTGCTGATTCCATAAATATTATATTAGTTTTAGGGTTATTATATCCAGTCTTACGTGGACGAACCACATTTATTGAGGAATCTTCCCTGTCCTGTCCAACATAAACCGTAATTTCTCCATCTAAAGCGTGGCTAGTAAAATCAGTAAAGTTTCCAAGCACAGTGACCAAATCCACAGGGCAAAGAAGAGAATCCACTTTAATTACATCTGGATTTCTAGAATTAGCTCCACCATTTAAAAATAATTTCCTTGTGTTACAAACCACTTGTACTTTTTCCGCTTCCATGGGACGGCCAATGATATTTTCAACACGTTCCATATCCAAGTTCAGCTTATTTCTCAAGTAAACTTTCAACTTGTTACCTCCAAATTTCTCTGGGTTAACAAATTCCACAACTTTTCCTTTCGCACAGGATGGTCCAACAATTAATGAATCTAAGGCTTCCGGTCCACCATACAGATTACCACTTAGCAGATCTACTGAACACTCTCCATTTAAGATAAACTCGTTTCTATTCTTCCCACCAGAAAACGATTTATGTCCTGCTTCGCCTAACCAAAATGTGTAAGGCGTCTCATCCGAATTCTGATCGGTTACAAAAGAGTCCATTCCATACTCCAAGTTGACAAGAAAACTTTGATCCTTTTTACGTTCCTTTTCCGGTAAATACAAACCAATGGCGTGGTAGCAGTGGTACTCATTCCTGGACTGGTGTTCCTGAGTACGATGATCAGTATACTTAAGATAGCTTGGTTTACATTTGAACTCCGCACCAGACACATCTCCAGGTACGGACCTTTCCCAGAAAACTTCCCGTTTCATGCTAAAATCTACATCTGAGTCAATGTGATGGAATCCGAAATTTGTGAATTCCTTGGTAGCATCACAAATGCATTTGTATTTTGAGTCCCAAGTTGAGTCATCAACACAAGAACGTCCATCCTCAGTACATGGGGTATTCCAAGAACAACCTGTCCACCTGGCAACTTCGCGATAAACGGGGGTCCGCGACAAGCTCCATTGGTATTTCGAGTGAATTAGCGTGCATCCTCCATCCATCGCGAGTGACCTTGAAGGGAAAACGACTCCCATAAATTGGGTAGTATTCCTTAAAAATTCCAAATAAATTTTCACTCCCAACTCGTTTGCTTGTTTTTCCTCCACAAGGTAATCAATATAGTCTTTTTCCCGAATACCAAAAATATCCAAAAACCGACTTGCAAAAACATGTTCCTTCTCCGCTCCCGACAAAGTTATCTCTGAATTTATTCTTGCAACTTCATTTCCCGCTTTAAATAATGAAGTAGCCATTTGGTTTAGTAGATTGATGACCAACGCTGCCGCAAAAATTAATGGTGCTGCTGGTGGAAATACAACAGACAGAACAAGGGTCGCTACACCAACAGCAACATCTATTGATTCACCCACCACATCTGCAATGGCGTCATCTCTATCATATGTATTGCTAGCATTATTCAGTCGTTTTACTGATTTTGATAAAGACCAAGCCCCCAGTCCAATATCCGCAAGGGCACCAATAGGACCCGCTACCTTTCCAAGTATCCTAGCCCCTTTTCCTACTTTAGTCGCCTCACTGAAAAATTTAGTGCCCACTTTCGTTCCTGCTTCAGTTACAATGTCGTACCCCAACCGGCTCCCAATCACTGCTATTGCTGTACTATCATTATGAATTATTCCATTAATAATTCCTTTAGCCATCATTAGATTACCATATGGCTTTTGTGCCATTGCTAATCTATCCACATGGGGATTCGTGGCCAGATTATGAACAACTTTTGACGCGCTCAGTTTCACATTGGTCATTCGTGAAGAAACTGCCTCTGAAATGGCTGTTACAATCTGAGAAGGCTTCTTGGGAACTGGGATCTTCCATCTTTGCCAATCTTGAATCCTTCCCGTTGTCTCCACAATTTCCGCATGAATATTCATCTCATCATGATGAAGTAACTGATTAAGTCGTCTATTTGCTGCTAACCAATTCTTGTCGTCATTGACAATATATTTATCTCCATTCCGTTTCAATAAGCCCACCATCTTTCCCTGACCTTCCTCCGGAACAGATTTAAAGACTTCTTCAAACTCTTCGGGGTAAATTGACTCAACTTCTCCTTCTGAATCAATGTAAAA
>JAQIWN010001328.1:0-21419 GCA_034699025.1 Entomobrya cf. arborea Gr-Col-00668
GATATGGAGATCGGATTGGATTGGATCGGATTTGATCGGAAAATTTTCCGATATCGTGATCGGAACCGAAACAGTAACTATCGTACTGGACAATGTTGAAATTTCATATTTCTTGTCTTATTATGCATAGCTAAAGCGGATCGTTTGAGTAATATTTCATACAGCCGACCGTTCATGGCAAGGGAAACTTAAATGCTTGACTGAGACGATTTTTTGTTGTAAAAGTAATCGTTTCCAAGATATAAACTTGAGTCGAGAATATTAACTAGACCAAGGTGAAAGAATTTTGCAAGGAAAATCATAAAAATCCTGAATGTTTAAACGGGGATGCTAAGAATTGTTATAAGTAGTAATAATAAACTACAGATAATACTCAATAAAGTTTGCAGTTTATTTTTAAAACAATCTGTCTATTTGGAGTGTGGGGCAATGAAATCGAATGAGAAGTTATTCGTAGTAAATGTATTTACGTTTCATGTACATCCTGATACTTCTTTAGTATAAAAAGAAAGTTATTATGCATGCATAAATATTAATTTGATTTCCAGGTAACTGTTTTCTCATTTTGTTGATGTATTTTAGTTCGGATTGTCAAATGACAGAGAAATAGCCCTTTATTCACTCTCACGCCACGTTAAATACTGTTTGGCGTTATAGTTCAATTTGGAAATACGGGAACCTGTGGGAATATATATTTCTTCACCATTTAAAAAACAACTCCAAAGTTGGTTTTATTCACTTGATTTACACCCCATTCGCTAGTAATCCGAACGTGTCAAAAAATGTCGTCGCACAGTTAAACCAAGGAGCTGGAGTACAATGATTTCCCACCATGTCGCTTGTGTTATAAGAAGTCATGATGCAAAAAAAAATCGACGATAGCTCACAATTCTTCATAGATAAGTGAAAAATTCCAGAACATGGAAAAAATTACTGTTCGGTAATTATCCTAACACCCACGGTTTTGGGTTCAAAATTTGAGCAAATCAAATTTATAGATTTAAAAGGTATATTTCTTAAAAGTAAAATTTATTTGCTTTATATTACCGTAAGTATCATTGGAATCGGTTGATAATGAAGAAAGTTATGAAAACATAAAAATTGTTGAATTTTTACGACGTAAATATATAACAATAAGCCTGTTTAACAGAGATGGCGGCTTAAACGCCTGTCTCTGTAGCATTGCTAGATATCAACCCTTGCTATTCATGGTAGTAGTACTGCAGACACAAGGCTTCATTTTGGTTGCCATATACTCTGGGGTTTTCCCAGGGACTTCACAAACAGTTAAAAAAATATCCCAACTGTCAATAAGACGGCTGAACTGTAATGGTTTGATAAAATGTCCATACGGATATTTTATCAAACGACTCTGTACCCAAAGAAAATAAAATGTGACTTAGTTTATGAAAAAATAGCTTAAATTTACAAAAAAAAATCCAATTGCTCATTAAATTAAGGTTGAGTATAGGAGCATGTGTAAAGCTGGTCAATTTCATTAATCACATCCTTCACAAATTTATTTACTTCATCTTTTGACATGATCGCTTTTTCGGCTGTAACTGCTACTCTGATGTATTCCCCGTAGCTTAAAACCATTATCCCCACACCTATAGCGAAAAAGTTGTAGGAGCAAATAAATATAATGTATTCAAAAACTAATTTCTTTTTAGTATAAAAATTAGCTGTTCTTGCTAACCTCCAACTCCGTCAAGTGTCCCAACCATAAAATCAGCAGCAACACATTTTCTTCCATTTTGTTCGATTTTAATCGGAACGCTTGGGAAATTCGTGAGTCCTGCCAAATAAAATCTCAGTTAATTTGTTTACAGACCTACATCTCAAAAAGGATTATCTAGCTTTGGAAAAAAACTACCTGTTGCTACCATCCTTTGCGTTCCTAGAAGTTTTCCCACAGAATAAAAATGACATCCCATTGCAGATAAATACAACGGAATAAATGCAGGCAGGCTTGTATTCTTTGTGGCTTCCAGCATATTATCCACAACGTGTAGTCTATCTACGGAATCTTCATATGTGTCAATTGGAAGGTCAAACATTGCATAAGTAAAGTGGTTAGTCAAAAGCTTTGAATGACCTGGCAAAGGCAAAACACTTTTGCAATACATTGAACGATCATTTTTGTAATTTCCAAAAACCTTCTCTGGATCATTGTCTAAGAACTTTTGCTTTTCATTATTTAAACTTTTGTAGGTTGCTGAAGAAATTGCGGACAACAAAACACTCGTAAAACTGACTTTGAACTGCGACTTGATCAATTTAATTTTTTGAATTGGAATGAAATCCGATTTGGCACAAACATGATACCATTCCTTTTTACTGTCTGGGACTTTCCAAGGGCTTTGTCGAAATAACTGGGAGAAAACGTAAGAAACCTCATAAAATGTACTGAATGGAAAGGTAGTATAATAGACAATGCTTTCCCATACACTTCTTTCTGATAATCTTGGCACAGGTAGATCCACATTTGCAAGAGAACTCTGTCCGAATCCTTCAACTAAAGCATTTAGCATACTATATCCGTCGGCAAGACAGTGATGAACTTTGAATATAATGACTACAGTTGTCTGGTCTCCTGAGTAATTAATTGGTGTTGGCAGTTGCTCATTTTTGTAGTTGTTTACCAAATGTACTTCCCATGGACTCCTGTTTGGTGGGTATGGTGCATTCAATAGTTTTTCACAAATGTTGTTCAATCCCTCATCATCCACATGAATTGTATCCTTTCCTTCTTCTAATAGTACATGGTTGTTGATGCTAAATGTGTCCATGCAATTTTTCCAAAATGTGAAACCCAGCCATCGCACTGGATACTGTTGAAATTGTGGAAAAATCAATTTCCCCGTTCTTTTGTTCTTTGCTCTTATCCATCGTTCGAGTAAGATTTCCTTGAGGTCTGCAATGGAACCGTTTTGACCGTGAATTGCAAGGGAAACTATAATAGTTGCCCGAGGAGCATGATAATTGTAAAAGTAATCGTTTACGTGAAAGGAACTCAAGCCATTAAGAATGTCACCAAGGTCGGGGCGAAATACTTTTGCTAGTAAAATAACTAGAATTCTAATTGCGTAAACGGGAATACTAAGAACTATAATAAGCAAAAATAACAGAGAGCAGATGCCACCTAACAAAATCTTCAGTTTGTTTTTGAATCCATGTGTATTTTTGCAATGAGATGAAAGGAAAATTGTTCTTTCGGAAATCATTGTAGTGACAAATGATTTAGTTTAAAACGAGGTCAGACAATATTTGTTTATCTACTTGCTATCTAGCAGGTTGGCAACTGGAACTTGAAGAAAATTTTGGTGCTTTTTGGTCATATTTGGAGTAATATATTGGTTGCATCAAACCTTGAAGGCAAACTACTTTCAAAAAATGGATTACTTGTTTGTTGCATATTATCCATAATGTATTTTGAGAACCGCTTTATTGATAAGCATTAAAAGGATGCGCAAAATAAAATTTGTTTCAATATGTTCGTGTTTTTAGGGTTCATGTGCGCCTCGAATTCGAAAATACCATTTCAGATATTTAACACTTCTTGATTTATTAAATTCGTTTGGAATCAAATTACCTCAGATTTACTAACACTTTATGAGAATACACAGATTTCGATTATTACAAAGTTCTTTGGGCTGAATGTTATGAGAGGCCTATATAATATTTTTCTAGAATATAATAAATACGTGAAAACTCTAAAAACGTGGAAACCAGTTATATTAAATTCAAATTAAATTGAAGTTTTATTAAGGAAAGGTCAGAACGTTTACGCATATATGTATATGGTGAATATTTAGTTAGATGACTCAGAATTTTTACGAAATAAACATAAAATGGCTAATTTGAAATGAGTTTATAATGCGTATTTAAGTCTCTTTTCATATGCTACACCGTTTTTATTTTTATGCTCATTATCTGCATTCTAACATTTTTTCGTCACTGGATAAAAATTACATTCCATCTTCGAACTTCCCTATCAAGCTATCAGCAAATTAATTGAAGCTCTAGGGGCATTGATTATTTTACCACGTCGAACGATTTGATAGTAGAAATGAAAACATGATAAATATGAGTTATGATATTATTCCCCCTACAATGTTTTCGCACAGTTTTTCCGCCTTGTAAACTGATAAATTCCATAAAAATAGCTAATATCAGTACGACTACACTACTCATAACACTAGACTCCAAGATTTGTTATTATTATAAACTTCACTTTTCGAACTGGAATAAAGCAGTTGCTATCTTAAATAATTATTATATAATAGTAATCGTTTGTGTCAAACTGGGCAATAATGATATATGTAAATCGCTGACTTTTTCCATGTAAGCTAGAATTTGCGTGTGGGAATAATCTTACTAATAATATATTTGTTTTTATAACAGCAAATAAATTAGCCTTACTTAGATCTAATTTTCGTTTGCTCCAATAATTGAAATAAATAGTTTTATTCTGGAAGAACGCAAAAAGATCAAAACATTATGTGAATTTGTTCGTGATAGTACTACTGCTTCCGTTGTTTTGTTGAAAAAATTCATCTATTTAAATAAATATTTTTATTAAGACTTTTGTCATACTTCATCTTTTAATTCATGCAATTACCTTTAAAATCCTCATGAAACATACAATGATGTGATTCTAAGTTACAAATTCTATTAATTGTTATTTTGAAAGTTCAGTTTAGTATATATGACACTTAAATTTTTACTTTAAATTCTGATATTCTATTGATCAATATCATCACAGGTTAAATTTGCCAAACCATCCTTGACTTTTAGCGAATAACAAATCCCGGTAAATATAATCCATACACGGACTAACTTTATCGTAGAATTCAGGTAATAGACCAGCAATTTTTGTGCTGACCATAAAATTTTCATCAGAGCCTCCACTCAAAATATACTGCTTTAACGATGGTGCTGTGTTGTAAAGAGATAAAAACTCGTCATCATTCATATAGAAATCTTTAAATATGGCCAATGGAGAGTTGTCAGGCGTAGACTCTCTAATTTTCTCGCTAAATTCACTGTAGTCTACAATTTTAACTTTGTAGCCCAACTTTTTGGCGACTCCGACAAATTCTTGTTCTGGAGCTGGAGTAATATTTGAAACATTAAAAATATCGTTTGGAGCATTCGGATTGAAAAATATCTGAACTGATGCCCACGAACAAATATCTACTGGAAGCATTACATAGGGGAATGGATTACTGGGCATAATTCCCTGCTGTAGAATGAACATGTATCTTAGCATGGCATGATTTTGGTCCAGCACAAATCTTCCAGTTTTTGAGTCACCCACAATTACCGGAAACCGAAATACTTTTCCAGGAATACCTCGTTCTAAAACAGCTTGCTTCATTAGTACATCTCCGACAAATTTTGTAATTGGGTAGGCCATAGTTGTCACGCCATCAAAATCGTTGAGGTTAGGCCAATCTTCGGAAAACCGGCCATCGTTGGTCACAGTGGCCACAGCTGCTACACTGGAAGCACAGTACACATGCTTCAGTTTATTTCCGGTACATGCAAATTCCAAAATATTCTTGGTGCCTTGAACGTTCACTGCTCTCATGTCCTTTTTAGAATCCCTTTTCCTGTATTGCTCAGTATGCGAAACAAGCGCAGCGCAATGAAAAACTGCATCAACGCTGTTACATAGCCCCTCCCACTCATTGGACTCCATGCCAAATTGAGGCAATGCTACATTCCCACTCACATAGCGAACCTTGCTCATTTCAATTTGAGACAAGAGTTCTCGATCTTGAAGAATTTTAATAAGTCGCTCCTGACCGGACATTTGTTTGCTGGGACGCATCAGACAAACGATTTCGGTAATTTGTGGAATATTTGAAAGTTCTTTCAGTAGATAAGGACCAAGGGTTCCTGAACAGCCAGTTAGGACAACTTTAGAAACATCTTCAATGGTGACCTTTAGTTGCTCCGGTTTAGCTAGAATGTGCTCTGGAAGTTGACAATCTTCTTTGATAAGCGCTGATACCTCATCAGTCGTGGGAAGTCCTTTCTTTTTCATAACACCTCCTTCCTCGATGATTTTAATGAGAGCGTCTGCAAGAAGGCTAACTGTATTACAGTCCTTTATGGCACTGACATTTACAGTTGCACGGTTTCCTAGAAGAGCTTGAATTGCATTTTTCATCTCAACGAACATCAACGAGTCCACTCCCATTTCCTGGAAATTAGCTTTGTCATCTATCGCATCCGATTTTTCAAGTTTCAAAATATTTCTCAGCATAAATCTCAACTTTTCTGCAATCATTTCCGTTTTCTCTGCGAAATCTAACGTGTCGTACTGCTGCCAAAACTCGTCTGATTTGACGTGCATGTCACAACTGCCATTTCCATTACCTCTGGTTTTCCATACACGCTCATCCACAATGTGTAAAATTTGTGGGAAAATCTTGCTCAACAAAACTAAGGATTCGATGTTAAATATGTGAGTCTGTGTGCGCTGTGATTTGATAGCGAATTCGAGACCTGTTATTCCTTGCAAATTGGATAGGGCTTTTAAACCAGGGAGATCAACTTCCGTAGCGATTCCCACTTCACCCCATGGCCCCCAATTCACTGTGGTGGCTGGTAATCCGATTGAATTTCGATAATGGGCGAATGTGTCTTCAAAAGTATTTCCTGCTGCATGATTGCATTGTCCTGGGGATCCAAATGTTGCAGCCACAGAAGAAAAGAGAACAAAATGCTCGAGATTTATATTATTTGTCAACTCATGTAAGTTTACAGTACCATCCACTTTGGTTTTAAAAGTACTTGACAACTTTTCCCAAGTTTGATTTTCAATTAAGCTATCCTGAAGAGTTCCAGCGGTATGCATGACGCCTTTGACTAAAGGATACCCCATTTCAGGAATCTTCACCTTGATGAGCTCCTTACATTTCTCAAAATTGCTGACATCCAGTTGCACCGTTACTATTTTTACCCCTTTCTCATTTGTCAGTTGGTTAATGCAGTTTAAAATATGGCTACTTGGAGGACTTCTCCCAGCTAATACAATGTGCTTGGCACCTTTCTCCACCATCCACTGACAAACAACAAAGCCAATACCACCAAGTCCCCCAGTGATAAGATATGTTGCATTGTCATTAAACATAGGTGTGTGAACATCTGATTTGCTATTTAGCGATTTAAATTCTGGCATCATACATACAACTTTGCCAATGTGTTTTGCTTTTTGAAGGTACTGCAGAGCCTCTCTTATTCGAACTGCGTCAAATCTTACGTATGGAATCGGGCTAACAGCTTTTGTAGTTGTCAATTCCTTTAAAACACGCATGAGACGTTGCATTTCATGCTTATTCATTGCAGACAAGTCGACAATTGTGTAGTCCACATCAGGTCGTAATTGCCTTACTTCTTCCGGTTGCCAAATGGATAACTTGCTCATTTCCACAAAACGGGCATTGTGCGCGCATGCTTTTAATGTTGCCGCTTTGAACCCCTCGCTTGTAAGTGAGTTTAAAACGACGTCCACGCCGCGACCATTAGTCACCTTAAGAATTTCATTGCCATATTGAGTGTTTCGTGAGTGAAAAATGTGCTTAATGTCCAGAGATCTTAAATAATTTTGTTTCCGTTTACTTCCTGCTGTTGCTATGATGGTGGCTCCAACGTTCTTGCAGATTTGGATGGCACTTAAACCCACTCCACCAGATGCTGTATGTATCAAAACTGTGTCTGCTGCTGTGATTTTGGCCACCTCTATCAAACAATGATAACTTGTTGCTACTACAGCAGGTAATGTGCACGCTTCCGGAAACGTCATATCTTGAGGTATTGTAAGTACATCTTTTTCATCAAGTTGAATATGACTTGGTAACGGGAGCCCATTGACATTCAGACCAAAGACACGGTCTCCAACAGACCATTGGGATACCTGCGACCCAACTCGCCTCACAATTCCAGCAAAGTCGAAACCAACTGCGTTACTGTCTTTGAAATCATCAGAGGGCTTCAAAATATTAAAGATATCTTTGAAGTTGAGTGCTGAAGCCTTAACTTGAACTTCAATCTCATTTTCTTTTATCACAAAGTGTTCCAAAGCTCCAAACTGCAAGTCTGCAAATGACTTGGTTTCCGGTAAAATAAGTTGAAATCTATCTGATCCATTTGGCAGTTTTAAATCTACCAGATTTGGCTTTAAAGCATGGAGCCTGCAAGTGTATCTCGTATTGTCAACGTAAGCCACTTGAGTGTCCTTGTCATTGCTCCATAGCTCATAGAACACTTGCTCGGCACTACTCATCTCGTCCTGCCCACCAATATCAATACATCGACATTGGATATCTATGCGCTCATTTTTTAAGGTTTTGGTGAATCCCCAAATTGTACTTGAGTGAAGGTGCGATAACTCATTGTTTTCAACGGGCATTATTCCATTTACCAGAGAAATAATTTTTGCAGAGGAACTTTGACATTTACTCATAAACGACTTAGTCATGTAAAAGTATGGCTGCAACATGGAGTCCTGAGTGGTACAGGTTTTATCCAACGACCAAGCATAAACGATTCCTTCCAGATTTGCACCACAGTTGAGTTCAATGAAATCCATCAATTCTAAATAGTCTTGCTCATGGTCTGGTTTTATTTCATATGTCCACCCACTTTCAGTTTTGTAACTTCGGAATCTGCTTCCACGTCGAACTACGATCAAATTTCGATAAGCTGCATTCGGAATTCGCTTTAATAAATACTGTGATGTTGGGCTATCTTCTTGATGAAATACTAACCAATATTTTTGTAAATCTGAAATAGTGGTATGATTTACTAATGTATTTTCAAGTTTAAAAGAGTAAAATAGAGATTGGTAATTATAAACTGATTGGAAGACATCCAAAACATCAAATCCAGCAAGCTTTATTGTTTCCTTCCATTTTTCAGTTGACAATGTACAGTGATCAGGCCTTAACTGAACATCATTAAAACGCCAATATTCATCTAAAGGTCCAAATAAATAAGTGTGTAATCTACTTTTCCTCGTTTGTTCGTGCATCAGAAACTTTCCGTTATGTCTAAGAAGTGTGTGAACATTTGTCAAAGTTTCGCTCAAGTTTCTTGTTGCATAAATGACATCACTGGCAATTACGTAGTCGTAGTAATTCGGTGTAAATCCTTGACTCAATGGGTCTTCCTCAATGTTAAGCTTTTTAAAATTCAATGACTTCAAGAACGGCTCAAGAGTCTTTTCAGCTGCAGGAAAGAAAGCAGGTGAAATGTCAGTGAAAGTGTATTCCACTTCGATACAATGTTTGTGTAGCAACTTCAAAAACTCATGACTAATGTTCCCCATTCCAGCACCAATTTCTATAATTCTCAAAATACTTTTTTGGTTTCCAGAGTGATGAAATTTGCACTGCCTTATGTCTGTATCAATTACCTCCAGGATTATTTCCGTCATACCAATAAGCTGCCCATAATCTGTGTAAAAATCGGCAACTGAAGGCCATTTAGATTTAGCCATAACTTCAGGAAAGAGAATCGGAAGCGCTGACAGAGATCCTTTAAGAATTCCAGAATAACTTTTGCCAATATCGGAAAATAACAAAGCTGAATTAAATTTGTTGACTAAATCTACAGTGAAAGTTGACGAGGAGAGCTCTTCTTCAATTTTTATAGCAGATGTTGGAATAGTCGATACTTTCCATTTAAATGATCCCATATTTTCCAGAATTCCTTCCTCCTCAAGAATCTGAAGGATGTAGGTTAACATTCTCTTAAACTGTTTTTGAATACCAAGATCTTCCATGAAGGATTCGTTGGTGAAGGTTGTATCCAAAACTGGCACCCATCCACATTCATACAGGCAACGGAGAAAGTTCAAGTACACCAATCGATTCAAATTGATTAGAGTCTTTTGCCGATATGGTTCTTGCTCCTTGAATTCCTTTGTCAGTTTCAGATCATTTAAGAACTTATCATCATAAAACCGTTCCTTTCTACAAAGAGCCAAGTCATGTCTATTCTGCAATGGCCCCACACCTGGACGCCAAGTCTCTTCCCATAAATCCGGCATTGCTGATGTCTGTTGCTCCAGTACAGCTTCCACTGCTTTTACAGTGGTGTCAATAAACTCAACTTCAGTCATGAACGCCAAAATTTTTCCAGTTGAATCTAGTAAAACAGAGAAGGAGCTCGCTGTCAACCTAGAGTCACCGGAAGCGTTAAAGACGTAGACGTACAGATCGTCTGATGACTCGGTTGTTGGATTGGACACCCACATGAATTTTCCAATTCGAATTGGGACTGAAAGTTTAACCTTCACATTTGAAATAAGTTTTAGCATCATTATTGCCTGAATCATTGCATCTAACACAATAGGATGAACGATATAGCCATTTGACTGTTTGTCCTCACTATGCCCCGGAACTTGCATCTTGCCCAGTAAACTACTGCTTTGTTCGCCTCTCCAAATTTTGTCTACATTTTGGAATATTGGACCGAATTTCAGTCCGAGTGAATTCAATTTGTCATATATTTTATCAACCGACTCACACTTCGAATGGTCCAATAACGTTTTCATACCCTGTTCCACATCAAATGGTACTATCAGCTCCTCCGCAGTTGGAAGTGGTAAAAATGTTGCAACGGCGTGTTCAAGCCAGCTTTCTAAAATACCAGTGTCCTGTCGATGAAATATTTTAATTTTCATGTCATTATAATCACTTGATTTATTCAGCTCAACGATAGTTTGAAGTTGGTGAGTTTTGTTTTCCTGCAGTGCGAGTGGAGCCTTGATTATTAAATTTTCCACTTTCATTGGTCGGGCAGTTTTTCTCAGAGAATCTGATGAACCTTCAATCGTAGCTAGACCAGCTGCAATACACATTTCAAGATAACCTGCTCCTGGAAATATCACCGTTTGTCCAATAGCGTGATCCTTTATGTAAGCGTGGGTCACTAGATTTACTCCATTTTGAAAAATTTTGCTCGACGAAGCATTTGGGAAAATTGAGCCGATAAGTGGATGAATTGCGTTTGCTGACCGAAAATTCATCAAGTCGGGCCAAAACCTTTTTCCAATGAAGGGATAGTGTGGGAGACGTACTTTCTTCCGATTGTGGAACTGATCAAATCCTCTCCAGTTAATGTCAATACCTTTCACGTATAATCTTCCAACTGTATTAAGAATGGTTTCCCATTCATCTTTATTCCGCTTCAAAGATGGGAGGCACAACAAGTTTGCATCATTGTTCATCATCGTCAGCGCGGAAAGAACGGGTTGTGGTCCAATTTCAATGAATATCTTGCAGCCAACCTCAACTACCTTTTGACTTGCTTTTAAGAAGTTTACCTTTTCTCTTGTGTGCCGAACCCAGTAATCTGCATCAATTTCATTTTGTGAAAGCAAAGCTCCTTGCATTCCAGAAATATATTCGCAAATCTGTTCTTCTCGCCTCGTTTTTATTGTTTTAGCCACAGCTCTGTACTTCTCCAACATTGGGTCCATGTGTTTTGAATGAAACGCGTGGGAGGCAGCAAGTACAATGCACCTTATCTTATTTTCAGTGCAATATTTTGAGAATTCCATAATCCTGTCTGAGTCTCCAGCCACAACCGTCTGCGACATAGAATTTATTGCTGCATAGTCAGGCATTCTCTTATCGTCGCCCTTAACAAAAGTCTTCATTGCGTTTTCGACTTTGTTATAATCTGCTTGAATGACGAGCATTTTCCCTTGAGGCAGCTCATCGATTAACTTGCTTCTCTCGGCAACCAGTTTGATTGCATCATCCACAGAAATGATTCCAGCGCAAACGGCAGCAGCAAACTCACCCAAGCTGTGGCCCAACGCGTAATCAGGTTTCACTCCCCACGACTCCCACAGTTTAAGTAGGGCATATTCCACACAAAATATGGATGTCTGACTGTAAATTGTTCGACTGATTCCATCTCCAGATCCAAAAGTAGAGCTCCAAAGGACTTCTTTCAAGCTTATGTTGTAGTTCGTCTCCAATATGTTGTCACAGTAGTCAAAGTGCATCTGAAAAACTGGACTGTAATCATACAAATGTTTTGCCATTCCTGAATACTGAGATCCTTGCCCAGTAAAGAGAAAACAGATTTTTTCGTGCGACTCCACCATGACTACCCCTTTCACATACTTTCCCTGGTCAATACAAGAAATGGCGTCGTCTTTGCTCTTTGCAATGACAGCTGATCTGTATGGAAAGTTTGCTCTTCCGCAGTTCAAAGAGAACGCAATGTCAGCTAAAGATTCTTGACTCTTTTGCAATTTGTCCCGACACTTTGTTAACAAGATTTCAAGAGCTTCCTCTGTTTTTGCAGATATTTTTAAGAAATGTACTGGACGATCAAGGTTTTCATCCACAGCAAAAACCTTTTTCTGGGGAACTTCCGGCGACTCCTGTATGATGACATGTGCATCCGTTCCTGTAATGCCAAACGAACTCACTCCAGCGATACGAGGCGATCCTTTACACTTCTTCCATTCCATGGTTTTTATTGGAATCACTGCTGGGATCGCATCTAAATCAATAGAAGGATTAACATTGGTAAAATTTATGTGTGCTGGAATGGCTTCATGATGTAGTCCCAGTATAACTTTCATTAAGCCTGTGATTCCAGAGCATGACTCAGTATGCCCCACATTTGTCTTCACTGAGCCAATTACCAAAGGGGTTTTTCGTGCTGGAGAATGGTAAGCTTTAGCAATTGCAGCGACCTCCATTGGATCTCCGACAATTGTTCCAGTTCCATGAGCCTCAACATAAGAAACCTCCTCAGGTCTCACTCGTGCGTCTTCCAATGCCTCTTTCATGGCGAGCGACTCACAATGGACTGTTGGGGTGCCCATACTATTTGACATGCCCTCTTGTGTCACAGCGCTGCCTCTGATTAAAGCCCAAATGTTATCGCCGTCTTTTAAGGCATCAGAGAGCCTTTTCAGTACAAGCACGCCACATCCTTCCGCCCTTGCAAATCCATTCGCGTCGTCTGAGAATGTTTTGCAATGACCATCTGGGGAAAGTACCATTGGCATGATATCCTTATCATAAGGATTAAGCAGAAGATTCACCCCACCAGCAATAGCAAGATTTGTTTCTCCATTTTGCAATGAACGGCATGCCATGTGAACGGCTACCATGGCTGAACTGCATCCTGATTCAGTTGCAATGCTGGGGCCAGTCAATCCCAACAAAAAAGAGAGACGAGCTGTCGCCGCTCCTATTGAATTTCCCATGTAACCCCGATAAAACTCTGAATTGCCCGAATGCTCAAGAATATCTTTGTATTCATTGGTCCATGATCCCATGAAAACCGAACCAGATGTTCCACGCAGTTTGTGTGGGTCAATACAAGCGTCTTCCAAACCTTCCCAGACAAGTTCGTGAAGAAGTCTGTGTTGGGGATCCATAAAAAAAACTTCTTTCGGAGAAATTCCTGAATTTCAATTGTCATATTTTAAGTATAGTGTGATGATGCATTAAAATTCCACAAACTAAAATCTTAGACTTCTGATTTACCGAAAAATTTGGCATCAAATTCATCGACTGGAATCTTCAAAAATCCTGCATTTGTTTTGTTTGTATCTGCACCACACTTGCTATATTGGTCGTGCATCCAACGAAATGGAGGTGGACTGCTTGTTACATCTTGACCTTCCGCAAGCAAATTCCAGAACTCTTCAAGATTATTAGATCCAGGATAGCGACAGCTCATTCCAACAATTGCAGTCGGCTCCTTGCAATAATTTACTAGCTGGGTATATTTCACCTTTGGATGCGACTGTCCAATTAATGGTAAGACATCTTCCTCTCGAATTTTTAACCAGTGGATTCCAACAAGATTTCCAAGTAATCCTTTCCTCCGCAACACTACCATTCCGGATTCTTTGGAGTATTCCAGCAAATTGACCATAAGAATCTCTTCCTGGAAACTGTGAATAGAAATCACAATGTGGTTATTGTTACCAAACGTTTGCTAAACGTTATTACGATAATTACAAAACTTACTCCCCTAACCCTCCTTCTTGTGTGAGTGTTTTGTTGCATCTTGAATCAAGTGATTGTTTCTCTTTGAACTGGTCATTCATCCATTTTTTCATGTATTTTCCAACTCCAGTTCCTACAAGAACATTCGTTTTTTTGAAGTATAGATAAATATTATTTCTCCATGTGTAATTTTACTTGGGCATGCAATACATTTCAGTATACATGGTAGCATACCATTTGATTTCCAGGTTATTAAGCTAGTTGTCAATGTCGTGTAATTGTCCATCGACGGTTTGAACAAAAATACCGAAGCCTTTTCATCTCCATCTACCATAACAATTCCATCAGTTTCCGGGGAGAATATTTCATCGCAGTTTTTCAAGGCCAGCATGTGCGGAGAAACATACACACAGTTGTCAAAGGATTTTAAAGCCAGAAGAGAGTACAGCTTGGCAAAATCTTCAGGCTTTAAGTTAGCCTTGTTTTGTTCATCATCAAGGTAGAAAACAAAATCAAAACCTTGACTGAGGGCATGTCTACAAAAACAATAATTTTCAAAATCCGTATAATTTGTTTAGTTGTAACAACTAAATGTAATTACGTACCTCATACTCGAAGAAAGATTTATTGAAGCTATCACTGCAATTTTACGACTTGTGTAAGCTCGCTTTAAAGAGTAGCAAAGAATCAATGATTTCTCAACATCGTCATCTACTACAGCCGAAGTCACCCAGACTTGATCCTTAAGTCCTTAAAACATGAATTAAACGTAAACTTTAAGGTTAAGCCCAATAATATAAAATTCTACGTTAAAATGATATTGTTTGCATATTAATATTTGTTAACACCTCATGATAAACTTTTCTTTATTTTATTAATGAACAATACGTTCATATATGTTTATTTTACCTTTCATAATGACCACAACACAGTTACTAAATTTTAGCCTAATTTAGCAGATTCACGGAACAAATATATGAGCAAAAAATATATTCTTAACTGGATAATTAAAAGAATAATTTTAAAAGATTATTTTTAAAATAATACGAAAATTCTGAAACAAAAAGACATAAACTGCACAGAACTTGATTAAAAATCGCAAGTTTGCTGATTATATTTATGATATGATATATTTAAACGTTTCTATGTTGTTGTACAGATGTGAAATTATACTATCTATCGTAATCGTTGCTAACATTTGAAGTAAAATATTTCTTTTTGAAAATGCTTTCATTGACGCATTACTTTAATTTATTCGCGATGATGACGTGTTTGATGATTTAGGGTATTTTGTTATTTTCACATAGAGCTGTCGATCGTGACAGATCGTTTTCTGGTTCCCCACTTAAACAAAAATATATTTCTTTTCTGCTTATGGAAAACATGGTTAGAGACCAATTTATAATTTGACTATACCGGAAACACGAATAAATTTTTAATATAATTTAATTTTTGTATTTTTAGTGCGTAAAAACCAAGTATTTGAATTTCGTTCTATTTGATACTTTATTTTATTTCTCACATTATAGCGAATCATTATCAATTCCTTACAATTTACTGGTGAAAAAACAGGTTCGTGTTCCACTAGCCTGTTATTTTACTGCCAGGTAAAGTAAATCATATATGGTACGGTAATGTAACTGCCGTGTTTTCAAACAAATCTGACGTGCAGAACAATGATCGTATTATTTTAAATTCTGGTTTATACATATATGTATTAGTATGATAAATTAACATTTTTATTGGACCAATAGTCTTGTCATTAAAATAAAATTTCCAAAACGGTTTATTTTTCGTGCGTACAAAATATGTACGAAATTATTCTTGGTATTAAAAATTACTAGCTTATTTCTTTAACCAAGGTATAAATGCTCCAAATTTTCCACTGGAATTTTTTTTAAACTTTAAATATGTATGGTTAGATTAGATATGTAACTTTAGATTTGCATGCAATTTTATCGTAGGGTCATACCGAAGTAGAAAACCTTTGACCACCTAGAAGCTGAGAGAGCTATTGGTTTTTTGCACTAAAGACGAAAGATGCTTTTGTGCTAAGATCAAATATTTTTTTAGCATTAATGAAAGGAATGCAATTATGTATTTGTGTCTAAAATGAAGTACAAAGCGTTAATTTTAAAAGGCGATTTTATTTTGGTATTAACATGAATAAAATATGGTAGTTACATTTTCACATTATTTAATTGGTGACATATGTATCAAATCAGTTTTATATTCTAAGCAAGCTAAATAAACTTTTGCTACAGTGATTAATGTTTTAATGAAGACACATCATAAAGATGATTGATTTCATCCATCATGTAACTTGTGAACTTTGTAATTTCATCCTTTGACATTACTGCTTTTTCGGCCGTTACTGCAATTCTGATGAATTCGCCATAGCTTAAGACCATTACCATAACTCCTAAAACAAATGAACGGCTTTATACAATTGAAGTTTCGTGTTTTTATAAATAAAGTAGGATAATGAAGGGAAGAAGTAAGAACTGCTCACCTGCAACTCCATCCAATGCTCCAGATAAAAAATCAACAGCAATACATTTTTTGCCGTTTTGTTCCACTTGAAAGGGAACACTTGGAAAATTGGTTAGTCCTGCAAAAAGTCAGCAAGATTATATGTTAATTCATAACATGCATAATTACACTGTCGAAAGAGTACTATGCTTCAAGAACTGAACCTGTGTGATGCGTTCTCTGCTTTCCAATAAAATGTCCGATTGGGTAAAAGTTCCAACCTACCAAGGCCAAATACAGAGGGACTATTAGAGGTAAAACTGATTTTCTAGTGGTTTCCAGCACATGATCCACCTCTCGCAGCCCATTGATAACACTGTCATTATTCCCGATGGGTAGATCAAAAAGGGCCATAGTCACATGATTTGTTAGGCCTTTGGAATGACCAGGTAGAGGTAGTAAACTCATACAGTACATATACTTTACATCATTTTCTTCTTCTAAATAACTTTTTACATGGCTTGTGACTAGATTCGTACGTTTTGAATATTGTAAACTCTTGTCAATTGCAGACGAGATGGTATACAACAACACACTTGTAAAACTTACACCCAATTTACTTTTGATAAATTTTACTCTTTCGATCGGAATTAAGTCTGACTTGGAACAATTCTGATACCATTCTTTTTTCTCGTCTGGGATTTTCCAAGGACTTGGACGAAATATATGTGACATAAAGTAAGTTAATTCGTATGTAAGAGCAAATGGTAAGGAAATGTAGTAAAATATATTTTGTCCCATGCTTCGTTTTGGGAATCTAGGTTTAGGAAGTTTTATTTTTGTAAGGTTATTGGGAAATAATCCTTCGACTAAAGCAGTAAGAATGCTGTATCCATCGGCAAGGCTGTGATGAATTTTAAGAATGACAACATATGTCTTCTCCTTAGAGTTAAACGTTTTCATTTTGTCACTCCGGTGATTTTTAACCAAATAAACTTCCCATGGACTGGTACACGGTTTATAAGGTTCGTTTAACAATTTTTCACAAATATTGCTAATGTCTTCATCGTTAACAAAGTCAATGTCACTGCTGTGATGATCGTATAAGTGCACATGATTGCTAATATCAAATGTATTGGCGTAACTTTTATAAAAGGTAAATCCGAGCCACCGTTCGGGATACTGTTGCAATTGTTCGAATTTAAGTTTTCCAGTTGTAAAGTCTTTTGAAGTTATCCATTGTTCCATCAATGACTTTTTAAATTCTTGAATGGACGGTTCACGACCTTGGAGGTACACAGATACGACTATGTTGTCTCGAGGAGATTTTTTGTTGTAAAAGTAGTCATTCACGAGATAAGAGCTGAGACCGTTCAAGACATTCCCGAGATCAGGACGAAGTAACTTAGCAAGTATAATTACGAGAATTCGGAATAAATATACTGGCAGACTGAGAACTATAATGAATAAAAAAACAAGACCCCAAATTGCGCCCAATAACATTTTCAGTTTATCTTTAATGCCCTGTGTCGTTTTGCCGTGGGACGGTATGAAAGTGGGGCTGCTTTCGGAAATCATGGTTGTGTTGTGACAAATATTAGTAAAGCTTATGTCATACAATTCTCAAATATCTATAAGATTGTGAACGAAACCTGTTACAATTTTGTTTTTCCATTTTTTTCTTTGATCTCAGACAATAATATATCCAAGAGGAGCTCCGTAAAAATTCCCATACAGTTGGTAAAGCATTGTTTTTATCAAATAGTGGTAGCGAAAAAATCAAAACCAATGAGTAATACGCTTTTAGTCTAACACCAGGAATAAATTTGAATGATAATTGAATAAGTGTTTAAAGGATGTAGGCAACAAATCGCGTGTCTAAATTACGTGCTTATTTGTTTCGGGTTCGTGCGATATTCATGTTTATACTTTTGGATTCTAGGCTTTTAACTTTTCTTAATTAAGTGTCAGAATGGTACTTTATAAAATCGATGGGCGATGATAGGGAATAAATTTAGGCTTTTGTTTATTTTCGCATTCGTTTTAAATACGTTTCATCTATTCTCAAGGGTTGTGTGGGTATTCGAAGTAATTAGAGAGTTGGGCTACATGCTTTTTGGTGAAGCCCTTGCAGCCAATCCGTAGTTTTGAACAAATTTTGAAAAGGTTTACGAATTTGTTTGCCTTTTTTAATTAGAAAAATGAAATAAAAACAGCGATTGTCATGTAATATTCGATCATCATAGATATACTGATTTAATTGAAATGAAAGTAATGAAACAAATTAGTAATGGCTGAAGGTCGTAAATGTAATTTTTACATAGACAAAAAGATGCCCCAGTTGGACACATGAAATTCGGACACAATGCCATCATTTATCATGAAAGTTTGAATTATGGGTTTGTTTACAGGCTTCAATGTACAGACTGTCAATTTCATTTATCATGTATTGTACAAACATTTTGACTTCTTTTTTGGACAAAACTGCTTTTTCTGCTGTTACTGCTATCCGTATATATTCACAATAGCTCAATACCATTATTCCAACACCTACAAAGTCGACAATCAATTATTAAATATGTACGTATCCTATAAAATTGAATGTTAAATAATTTAACTTATACTACCTGCTTCCCCATCAAGTCCTCCAGTCATAAAGTCAGTTGAAACACACTGTCTTCCATTGTCTTCGATTTTTATGGGAGGGCTAGGAAAATTGCTAAGACCTGTATAAACCACAAATTATTTAAAGTTTAAGCCAAATTCTATTACATTATTTGTTATCTATAAAAGTTTACCAATTGGACTTATTCTCTGCATCCCGAGATTTTTTGCTACTGGATAAAAATGACATCCCAACACGGTAAAATAAAGTGGTACGAGATAAGGAATACATGTGCTTTTACTAGTTTCCAGCATAATATTCACGTTCTGCAATCTTTCAACACACTCATTAAATTTTCCTGTAGGTAGATTAAACAGAGCTGCTGTAGCGTGATTAGTTAAGCCGTTCGAATGACCTGGTAATGGCAAGGCTGACATGGAAAACATAGAGTTACACCCTTCATCATTCTCTATCACTTTCTCACAGCTTTTTCGTTTCGAATCTTCTAAACTCTGATAAATCCCAGAAGAAATTGCAGACATCAGTACACTCGTAAAGCTAACCCCAAGCTTAGTTTTTATAAATTTCACTTTTTGAATAGGAATATAATCTGACTTTATACAAAATTGGTACCATTCCTTTTTCTTATCAGAAACTTTCCAGGGACAAGACTTGAATGAGTGTGATAAGGCGTATGAGAACTCGTAAAATGCTCGAAAAGGAAAGCATGTACAGAAAATTATACTTTCCCAGAAACTTCTTTTTGGAGATCTGGCCACCGGAAGCTCAACATTTTTAAGAGAATTTTGTCCAAAACCTTCAACTAAAGCGTTTAAAATACTAAATCCATCTGCAAGAGAATGGTGTACTTTGAAAACGACAACATCGTATGAGGTAAAATTGGAATCTCGCTTGGATAATTTGTCACTTTGATAGTTTTTAATTAATTGTACTTCCCAAGGACTACTTAATGATTTATAAGGTTTGTTAAGTAAACTTTCACAAATGTTATTCACATCTTCATCGTCAACGAAATCTTTCACGTCAGTTGGGTGGTGGTCGTACATGTAAACGTGATTATTTATGTCCAGCGTATCAATACAACTTTTATAAAATGTAAAGCCCATCCAACGTACTGGATATTGGGTGAATTGCTTGAAAGAATGTTTTCCAGTTTTACCATCTTTGCCATGCACCCACCGTTCTAACAACATTGTTTTCAATTCGTCGATAGACAAGTTGCGACCTTGAAGTACTAGAGACACTATTACATTTGCACGTGGCGATTTGCTATTGTAAAAGTAGTCGTTTACAAAACAGGCACTCAAACCGTTAAGAATTTCATCAAGATCCGGTCGAAATAATTTTGATAATAGAATTATTAGAAATCTGAATAGGTACACGGGAATACTGAGAATTGTGAAAACTAAAAATGCAAAACAACAAAGGCCACCCAAGAAAATATTTAATTTATTTTTCAAGCCATGGGACCACGTGTAACTTGATCTTAGGGGCTTCATCTTGTCTACTTTACCATAGGTAAAATAATGTGGCATTTTTTTGAGTTTCTTAAGCTACAATGGTGTGCTCGAGTTAATATGGAATTTATTAATGAAACTATGGTACTCGACATCCCAATTTATTTAGTCGCTATTGCAACGGTCATTGAATTATCAATATGATCATACAAGTGTAACATGCAACTTAATAGTTGCATTGATGCTTAAAATACTTTTGGAATTCTGGAAAAGTGTTTAGTTTATCACCTATCAGGGCATTCCCATCGGACCCACATATTATTGAAATGTTAATAACAAAAAGATGCGGAACAAAAATCATCACTACAATTTAAAAATAAACGCAATTAATACCCATTAAATACAAATATTGAATTTTATAATTGATACAGTAAAGGTATAATTTTATGACACGTGTAATTCTTCAGAAAACATGTAAAATAATTACTTATATTTTATGGCACACATAATTGTGGGAATGTTGTAAATGCACATGCGTCATTACGTCTAAAGTAACTCTAAATCCGAAGTAAAGTGATAAATATGCGAAATCTTTTAAGTTGCTAAATGTGATTTTTGGTAAAAAAAAAATTGTTTTAATGTTAAAAAGTTAAGGGTAGATGCATGGATGACTAATAAAAATATTACTTTAGCAATGTTCCATAGACTGCACTTTTAACGTTTCAAGTTTGTATGAAATAAAGTTTTCTCAGACTTGAACATAAAATCTAAGATACATGCTGCGGGTGACATAAAGGTATTCTAAGTACAACTAGTATAACGAAAATTATTCTAATTGAGTTCTTATAAAAATAATTA
>JAQIWN010001329.1:0-21410 GCA_034699025.1 Entomobrya cf. arborea Gr-Col-00668
TTCGGATCGAGTTCGCGATCGGATCGGCCTTTATTCGATCCCAGTGTTCGCTCGAACCCAAATCCCCCAGCCTTGGTAGTCAGTGATGTAGCATACCTATTTCGCTGAGCAAGCAGATTTTTCAACAACTCTCATCTCGAAAATTGGTTTGACTGCTATTGAAAAAAAAATATATTTTTTTGTACAAAAAGCAGTAGTATCAACTCCTCCATTATCATCACAGTAAAAATTCTGAAATGCCTTAAATACCCATATCCTTTTTTTACATCATTGTTCGGTTTTAAATACTAGTTGTTTCGAAAAAAAAAGATTTAAAGAGTTACATGATCATGATTTGTAACAACTACAGTAAAAACACACTGGCATACTTTTTTTCAACTAGTAGGAAAATAATTACAAGCTTATGTATCCGCCTTTGATACTTATTTTTATTACACATTAGTATACGGTATCACAATTATCACTGCCGTTATTTTTTGAAGTTTAAAACCTACACAAAATTATCTTGATGATTTGAGATCTGTGAAAACAAAAACCTAACGTAAGTACATAAAATACATTCTCCCACACGTTGCGTTACGTTTGGGAAAATGTTGATGTTTAATTTTCAAATGCTGAAGCTTTCCTCTTTCTCATCTTTTTTGGGTTGTTTTAAAACCGACATCAACGGAAAGGATTTTTTTGTCATTAGCTACTGTACACTTAATTGTTATTTATTCTACCGTTCATTTCATCAAGCTTTTACTCTTTCATTTGCAATAGAAATATTTCATGATTACCTTGGGGCATTGTGGGACTTGAAAGTTTTGATGTTTGAATAATGAAAACATGCAAGTATTACAAATGTGGGAAGAGTAATTTCATGTTATTTTCTCATTTTAAATACCACTTCATATTTCTCCTCACTAAAAATAGGATGATGCGTTGGCTAATTAACGATATACCCTTGCACACACTTTACCTATTCACATTGCAATTCCCCTTCAAAAAAAAATTGGTGTTTTCTCAAATGTCATTAGCATACATACATGCATTCCTCCTGCAAAGCTGGATAATATTTCTTGTATGTGAATTCAAATGATTGTATAGTATGTAATTTGTGGAAATAAAGTTAATTTGGACAAAGTATGCCCATAATATATTATACCTGAAGCGTCACAACTCATTTGTATGGATGGGTGAAGTGAGTAAACCAGGAATCAAGGATAAAAAAAAGAGAACAAGGTTTTTGAATAATGAATTTTCGCACACACTCACACAAAAGTGAACAATATTGATGTAAATTTTATGTATACACACATATAATTACATTCTTTTTATATCTCTAGAGTATTTCATGTAAATAATGTGCCCTCTATTATAAACCTGACTTGAAAAGAAGTCAAGTGTTTTTTTTATTCCGTATCCGTACTTGATGTTAATCATTAATATTATTATGGAGAGAGAGAGAGAGAGAGAAGTAAAAAAAGAACGACATTACATAGAGGAAGGACATTTCATTCGATTAATTGCAAAGATTAGAAAAGACAAGCTTGACGGATGACCTTCATTTCTTTCAGAGAAGGAGAATGAGAGAAAATAAGAAGACAAAACATATTATTTCCCTTTTTCTAAGAAAATGCCAAAAGGGGAAATCTGGTTTTCGCTTATAATGTTATTTACAATTCAAACTATATACATACATATTAGGGACATGTACATCTAAAATCCAATTTACAGCACAGTATTTACGAGTCACATGAGCAACTGTAAATGTTATAAAATGTATGGAATTCCATATCTGCAAAGAAGTCCATCTCTCTTAAGCCAGGGTCCATAAAGCATACCGACACCGTATCGTATCAAGAGAAAGTTCTAAGGAAGCTGCTGACAAAAGCAATGAGTAGAAAGCACATAAGCCGCTAATTTGATATTTATCATCATCATCGTCATCATCATGCTACTTATTACATGTTTGTATGACACTGTGAAAATAAAATCAAAATCTTGGGCATCGGAACATTTACCATTTAAACTAGTTATTGTACAGTATCGAGATTGAGTAAAGTCATTTATTATGTTACACAATGGCTTTTATATTGATCTTTTTGCATCAGAGGACATGGTGGTAATTTAAATGGATAGCTGGAACTGGATGAAGGAACATGCACAGGGCCACTACTTCGCGACGGCGGCGGGTCTCTGTTTGCATTTTTATACATACTTGTATCACGACTTGAAATGTTACCATAATAAAAAGTAATTTCACGCACTTGCTTCATATTTTTTTTCTTTGACTTTTGCATATGTCTGCATATATGTCTGTATGGCTTTATGGTGGTCTATTGTGCAAATATATTTTTTGCACAATGTCCTTGGTGAAAGACTTGGTGCATGGCACAGTGAAATAATTTTTTTTTACTAAAAGGTTCCATGTATTCATCTCACCATTTTGGATAACATTTCCAAAAAAGATGACTTATAAATGATGAAAAAGTTAAGAGTAACTTTTTTTTCTCTCGTCGTAATAAATACTTTCTCCTTTCTTTGCAAAAAAAAAAGCAGTTGAAAAAAGTAATAAGATCAACAGAACAAAGTTTATTTGGTTTCTGTCTTGATTAAGTCGAAAATACAAATGAGACAAAATGAGTTTCCTGGTAAATTTTTCTATCTTCCTTTTTTTTCTCTTCGAGTAACATCGTCGTAACTCTTTTTTTCTTCCTCTTTTGGTGTTGATTATGTATCAAGTAGAATCGACATCAAAAGCAACACCAAAAGAAAGGTGAAAAGCAGGAGGACTCCACAGTGGTGCTGGAGAAGATTGATTGTTATAATCCCTCTATTCCTTCAGGAGAGGAAGGAGAGCTTAGTAGAAAGAACAGAGTACAATTTCACGTAAAAGAAGAACAAGTAGTTGAACAAGCTATAGATTCTTTAGTACATTTTAACAACCAAGTGCCAAGTGACGACATCGACGTCGCCACCGACGTCGGTGGTGGTGTTAAGGACGATGATCTATCGAATAGCTGTGGAGGAGAAACGGTAAATTTGCAGAGCAACAATTCAGAGAGCTCGTGCACCGTGAACAATAAAAATTCCTTCGTATCCGCTAATGAGGATTGCATTTCTTCTACAGCGGAATCCCACCACACCCATTGTTGTTGTTACCCCACTCATGATAATAAATCTCTCCAAGAAAATCCCACTTTGTCTGAAAATACTGAAGAAAAAATTCACCAAGACAAACATGTGACAACGAAAACAGCGGATTGGGAAGAAAAAGTAAAAGTCAGCCAAGAGGAGAAAGTTTTACCTTTACCTACTTTTTGTCTAGTAAGTGCATCGACCGTTGAAGGAGAAGTGGAAAAAAGTGGAGAGGAGATTTCACAAAGTAACAACTCATGTAGTACGACAACGGACCTCTCATCTGAAACTTTGCCGAGCTTAGCAATATTCCCAATATCATCATCATCGTCACAGTCACAGTCATCCATGATCCATTGTTGTTCTTGTGATCCCACAAATAAATCTATTCATCATTGTACCGAATTTTGTGAAAGGAGTAAAAAAGACTGTTCATCTTGTAAAAAATATCATAATCCGAATAAACCAACTTTTATAGACTGTAGTAGTTGTAGTAGCAGCAGTGGTGACAATCGTCAACATAAAAATATTAAGGCGGATAATAGTGGTGGCGGTCATCATGATAAATTTGATGTATTCTCGACCGAAAACAAATCATCGTCTTTAACTCAGCTACCTGGTTCTGACGTTGCCGGTGAGAAAAATAAAAAATAACGTTATTTTTTAGTATTGATCCCTTTCTTTTAAAAAGAATTAGGGTTTAAGGCATAAAGATTTTAGAAGATTAAAAATTAAATAGTAGTTCAGGTAGTTAGGATAAAGTTTGTAATTTTTTTGAACATTTGAGAAGTTAGCGTTCGCTGTTGTAATTTTCCCAAAGAAAAAAATGTTTTCATGATTTTTGAATGCAGAAAAGTTTTTTTTGTACTTTTCTTATGTCTAATGGCAGTCAAGTTACTATCCTAATTGCTGTCACACAATGAAAAAAGTTAAAAAAGGAGAAATGTAACTTTTAAAACCATTAATTTCTCAGAATCATCCCTATTCTTTTTTTGGTTGAGAGTAAAAAGTAGAACAGAAAAATAGCATTGTTATTTTTGTTGAAGAATTAAAAGGTTAGAACTTTTCCACTACCAATCCTGTCAATGCAATGTTAGCTATAAAATAATTTTAACTGCGAATTATTATTACACAATGCACAAAAATGATGATGATGGTGATGTGATGATGATTTCATGTTTCGTTAGAAATAACAACTCAGGAAACTTCTACGTCGTCATCATCATCAGCGTCTTCCAACGAAAAGAATAGAACAATAGGCGGAGTGATAGAAATGAGGGGACCCAATGAAGTGTCGACAGCCACCTCAATCCCGTCCTCCTCTACTACTACTACTGACTTTCCTCCCGCATTTCTCTTCCAAGTGGATTCTGCACACTCTTCTGTGGACAGTTTATCCTCGTCATCATCCACGTCAACTTACAATAATAATAATGTTAACATTAACAGCGACCGCAGTAACATTAACAGCACCACTAAAAAGAGTAATACAGGTACCACAGTTAATATTATCGGTGGTGATGGTGCTTCCACGTCACCTTGTTCTTCTAGAACAGTGACAGGATTTATGACATCCACCATCTTGTCTTCGACGTCGACTCAAGCAACAGCCACCACATCATCTTCACTATCCGTCGGCAGCGGAGGAGCAATTGTTCGAAGTTTATCTGATAGCGACGGTGGTCTATCTTCACCGCACTTGCTGCATCCGTACGTTTTGAGTTGTTCTCTTGAGTCTCTTGGCCTGGTTGAGATTTTCCTCACTCATCTTGCTTTTCAACTAAAAAAAAGCTGTTGATTGTTTAGAGTGTAGATTGTTTTCATCTTCCTTTGTTGTTTTTTTTGTGCTTTTCTGTGAGCTAGTCAAGCACAAAAATTATTTTTTTCAGTTTTTTTTTTTTTGGATTTTTTTGTTGAAAAAGTTCTGCTACTGTTTCGGTTTGGTTTAATAATTAAAAACTTTAAGAAAAAAAAGCAAGAAAAGTATTATATTTGTATTTTTTTTCGAAAGGAAAGTTTTTATTTTTCAAAATAGGCGAGAAAATGTATTTGTGGAGTATGGTCAAAAGATATCGGTTCGGGGTGGCGTTTTCAAGAAGGTATAGCTATTCACATTATCCTCTCTTGGGCAATAATGGTTTCGGGCTGTAAGTATAATTAACTTTACATTTACTACTAACTTACATGGCTAGCTTTTTTTCAAGTTGTAAAAAAATTACGGGCGTAATTATTCGCAAGCAAACGTGGAAGGCGTGTTAATTACGTGTATCCGTAAAAATAATAATTTGATGACGGTTCTAACTTTTTTTAATGATTCCACCAGTGGCAACATCTCTACTAATTTTTTAGACATGTTTACAAATCCAACACATGTGTCATTTAGGTAGGTTTTGAAGGTGGTAGTGGTGATGTGATGATGAGTTTTTTTTGGGATTTGTTGTCAGTCGTATAAAATTACATTGACAGACTTGTTGCTGCACTTGTCATTGTCACTGTCATTCTCTTCTCTGGAGATAAAACTGGTGATAATGCAGTTTTCGTTGTTGAGATGATAATTGCTGGCTATCAGTCATCACTCTTTTAGTTTGTACGTAATGGAAATGGTGAACTGTAAACTTCACCAGAAAATTAACGATGGGTTGTAATGGTCCATAATAATAGTAATACTTGGAAATTACAGCGTCATAATAACAAAAGTGTGATTTATTTTTTGACAGACATAAAACATACCAGGAAAAGAATTTGTCAGATGTTATTTTTGTGAACTAGCTAAGTATCATCATCACTAGTCAGACAGAATTATTGCATTATTTTTTTAAATGCCAAATTAAGTATTGATTCGGTTGATTTCATTCAAGTAAAGCTATTCGTCAAAATATTTTCATAAATATTCATGCAGTTTAATTGCAATGTACTTTAAACATGTAAGTTAATATAGAGCTACGTACATGTTTTTGAGAGTAAGGCAATTATTTTGCGTTGTTTTATTTATTTTTTCTTGTGAACAGTAATCTGCACTGCAATAACTTTTAATTTTTTTGACATGAATTCGTCCTTGGTTTTAATTACCCATTATATTTATTAATTCTATATTTGATCATTGCCATTAAAAATTATATTTTGCTACTGGGCCTGCTCGTAAAAAAATATAATATTATAATATTTTTAATTCTTAAATGCTTAGAGGTCAAAAGTGCGACATATTTTTGTTTTGACTATTTTTGTCTAAACATAAAGCACGTATTTTCTAGATTACACACAATTTAAGTAACATTGCTTCAGTTTCATCATAACTTTTTGCTAAACGCTGAACATCACGTTTCACGTTTGTGCATGAAGTTTCCTTTGTGCCTTTTTAGTGTTTTTGCTGTAGTGCGTGACTTTTAAGTAGAATTCTAGTTGAGAAAGATAAAAATGCCTAAGTATATGTATATAGCTACATAAGTTATATCTATGAGGATGATTGTTAATTGGGATAGGTCTGACCCTAGGACTTCCTCCAATACCAGTGAGGGGAGTGATGACGACGAGGAAATCCTTGGTTCGGACGATGACGAACAAGAAGATCCACGGGACTATTGTAAAGGTAAAAAAAATAACAGAAAAGTATAAACTTTTCTATTCACTTTTCTAAAGTTTTAACTTTTCAGACACCGAAACTCAAACTACATGTTACATTGTTTTACTTTTGTTTAAAATTTTCAGGGGGTTACCATCCCGTCAAGATTGGGGATCTATTTTATAATCGTTACCATGTTGTAAGGAAACTAGGTTGGGGCCACTTTTCCACCGTGTGGCTCTGTTGGGATCTAATGTAAGTGTTAATGATAAGAATGCATAAACACTTATAAGCAGTTATGCTTTTGATGAGACAGACAAAATTATGAATACAAAAGTAGTGTAGTAGTTGCGTAGTACATTTGACTTGGAATCGCTAAAGTTTTTGCATTAACTTATTTTTAGGGGGAGAAGATACGTAGCCCTGAAAGTGGTGAAAAGTGCTCCTCATTATACCGATACTGCCTTAGACGAAATTAAACTTTTGAAATGCGTAAGAATACAATAGCATTTAATGCATACATAATGCATGTAACATGAATATTTATAAAGGGAATGTAATGGGATCATAATATCTAGTCATTGCTAATTACTAATGCATCATTATTGTTTGGTGTATGTTTTTAGGTAAGGGACGCCGACCCCACGGATCCAAATAGGGAGAAAACTGTTCAATTATTAGATGACTTTAAAATAACCGGTGTAAATGGAACTCATGTTTGTATGGTGTTTGAAGTATTGGGCAATAACCTTTTAAAATTGATTATCCGATCAAATTATCACGGTATTCCGTTAAGAAATGTCAAGTGTATAATGCGTCAGGTGAGAAATGGAAAATTATGTAGTAGCAAGAATTATAAAAATTCAATTGGGGCAACGTGATAAAATATTTTATTTTTATTTTTTTTGTGTAGACGCTAGAAGCTCTTGATTATTTACATACAAAGTGTAAAATAATTCATACCGACATCAAGCCTGAGAATATACTGCTTGGTGTGGATGATCAATACGTTAAACAGTTAGCGAATGAAGCCACTAATTGGCAAAAACTCGGTGTGAAACTTCCAGGATCTGCAGGTTTGTTTAAATACCGTTAATATAAAAACTGCAAGCATGTATGTACTTCAGTGGGAGAAAATAGTAACCATTGTATTTATTTTATTTTTTTTGTGGGTTGACAGTTAGTACAGCCCCGAAAGAATTTCAGGGGGGAGCCAATAGTAAAATGTCAAAAAATAAAAAGAAGAAAATGAAGAAGAAGGCGAAGAAGCAAGCTCAGTTATTGGAACAGCAATTACAGCAACTCCAGGAAGTTGAGGAGCATGAGACACCTGATCAAGAAGGAGCAGAGCGAGAGGAAGCTGCTGGTGTGGCTCAAGACTCCATGGAATCTGGTGCAGGTATGTTGAATGGAAGAAAAAAAAATGTCTGATTTGTGGGATCCCCATTAAATAAAATTTGACCCATATGGTTTTTACATTAATGATATCATATTTTTTGTAGGCAAAAGCTCACAACGGGAAGTTAAGCAAGATGATGGCGAAATTGACTCGGACGATACAGATGGTGGTGTAGGAGAACAATCAGACAGCAATGAAGCATCTAAGAAAAATGATAATGTAATGTCCATTCCGAAGAAACATTCTAACGGTAAGTAGTCATTGTACATATGCTGCCTTTTTGAACAATATGGAACATTGTTCTTATCAACACATGTCTTTATATAGTGGAAAACAGAAAAAGTTTCTCGGAATTAGCGGAGGCGAACGTAGTATCTGGCGGCGCTCACATGAATGGACATGAGTCTCAAATGCATCAGTCAAAAAGTACCGGAGAACGTGAATTAGTGGACATGGCTGGCGAAGGACATGGTATGTTCTAAATTGCGATTATTTTGTGGTTCACATGTTTTATGTTTTGTGAATATATTTTTTATGCAATGTTTTATTTTCATAGCATCAACATCTTCAACAATGAGGCGTACAACGTCATGTCCCGATCAGAAAGTCGCTGGACGACCAGACCCTGTCAAAGAAGTATGTGATATTAATATTAAGATTGCAGATCTTGGAAATGCCTGCTGGGTGGATCATCATTTCACAGAAGATATTCAGACTCGTCAATACCGATGTTTGGAAGTCTTGCTGGGCGCTGGATATGGCCCACCTGCTGATATTTGGAGTACTGCCTGCATGGTAAATGCTAAAAAAAATGTACTAGATTTGATAAAAAATGTTTCTAGTTCACAAATAATCCTAACAATTAAATTTTACTTGACAGGCTTTTGAACTCGCGACAGGCGACTACCTATTTGAACCACACACTGGTGATGACTATTCTCGAGATGAAGATCACATAGCGCACATTATTGAGCTTTTAGGACCTATTCCTCGGCACATTGCTTTTTCAGGAAAATATTCAAGGGATTTCTTTAATCGTAAAGGTAAGCCACTGGGTGATTTCTTCAACTATTAATTTGTTAACTTGTTGTTCTTCTATTGTACTTGTACTTTTATGTGTTGTAATCTAACCTTACTGTTATTTTTGTCTAGGGGAACTGCGTCATATAACAAAACTTAAGCCTTGGGGTCTATTTGACGTGCTTTACGAGAAATACGAGTGGTCTGAAGAGGATGCTCGGGAGTTTGCTGATTTTCTAACCCCAATGCTTCAGTTTGATCCCGCAAGAAGAGCGACTGCCTCTGAGTGCTTAAAACACGGCTGGCTTACCTCGTAACTTTTAGTTAGCGATTACCGTCCACAAGAAAAAGTCAATTCTCCTCTATACAAGTCGCTACTTAGATTTTTACACTTGAGTTTAAAAATAATTCTTATTGTAATTGTTGTCATTATTAATGCCAGATAGGACTCTCATCAAAACTACATAAAATTCATTATTTGTTTACGGTCTTGATATGTTACGTGATGTAACTTTATCGTTTTTTTCTGACGCCGCGTATTTATTATTATTATATGTAGACAATTTAACAAAGCAGAAGACTGCTCCAGTATGATTTTTCCCAGATTACAGGATGAGTTTTGTTCAAGATGTAGATTTAATTCTGAGATTGTAGCAAAACAAGTAGTGCTACAATATTTTGCAAAGGACGGTCAGAGGATGTTATTGGGCTAGGCTAAGGCCTAAATATATGATTAGCCGATTTTGTCAACATACATCGCCATAAGCGTGCTAATTAAGGTGTATTCAATTTCATCTTATTTTAAAATAAACTTTTCTTAAACGTAAACTTATGTATCTCTAATGATCTTTCGCATTTTTTTTGCCGCATATAATATTTTATTATATCAAACCTCGTTCTGGCTCGATAACATTCTTTGATAAAAAAAAATGTAGTTTTTTCATAAAATCGCTGAACATGTACTACGCAGAACTATCTCAGAAAAATCCATCTTATTAAATAAAAGTCATCGTGTACTTACACACACATACTATTATATTTAATGTATAACCTCATGTGTAATGTTTTAAGTATTTATAATAATCATAATAATGCAATATAATAAGATGATGATACTTTTGTATTGTTTTAAGAATATTAATGCCGCAGCTTATTGACTTTTTCTTCTATAAAATATATATTTGCCTTCAGAAAAAACTAAACATGCATATAATACACATGATGATCCATATAAACTACCACACAAAAAATATCTATCTGGTTATTTATATAAAAAAAGCTGTAGGCATTTGTAATCTCATCACTTCACAACAACAATCATTTAAACAAAAGATTTCACATAGTTTAAAAAGGGCAACCAAAGACAAAAGAGAAAATATAATTGTATTTTCAAAGAGAAAAATAAAATAGTCTAGTGGCTTGTTTTTTGAAATTATAGTAAGTTTGTCTTCGAAGAGTAACCCGTAAAATCTACAAGTGAAATATTTCTCTGGTGATATTTTTCTAATGCACTTAGAGATGATGATAACTCACCAAAAAGAATAATGGATCGTAAGAATATGTCTAAATACATACTACGATGAAATATAATAAAACTAAATTACAGTTACATTCATACATGACGTGCCTCTTACTCTTACCTCCATTTACTGATAAGTTTCATCATTTTATTTTACTTAAAAGCTACTTCATCAATTTACTACATCGTAAATTTATTTACATCATGTTCTAAAAGTGCCTGACTTGTTACACTAAAAAAACAATAACGAAATCTTCAAAAATAACATACTTTAAAATGAGAAAATATGAGGGTTGTGTTCTTTGTATGACTTACTAAAGAAAATGATTGAAACAGTGTGAGATGAATTGGAAGTTGCACTGTTGCTTAATGCTAATTAATGCAATCATTTCGGGTTGATGCTCTTTACTTACGTTGCACGAGTCACTACGAGATTAATGGAATAAAAGATTTTTAAAAGTCGGCACATTTAATGGTTTATCATTTTACTAAAATCAGAATAGCACCGAAATTTTTCATTTACAAAATCAATTGTATTTCGTCAGGTAATTTTTAAAAGTAAATTACGTTTGTAGGTTAATCTATGCAACGAAACATTTATAATAGATCACAAACTACAAATTTTCTTTTTTTGCAGTCAGGCAGGTAAGGGCTTCCAAGATGAAGGCTAAAACCAAATTACGACTACAATTTAATGGGATTTTGAAAGCGGACAATTGCCTTTTCTTCCTCTTTTTAACCAATTTATTCTTTAAATGGTTACAAAAGAACAAGGAAAAGCATCTTACAACTATCAAAACTATTATTACGATTTCCATATGTTTCTAGTTGTAAAATTACTTTTATGAATATGTACTATCATGAAGATTACTAAACGAACAAGCCGCTACACTACAACGGTTCCGTTCCAAACTTACTTTGGATTGATTTTATAAATCAGGAAAAAAATATATACCTAGCCATACATAACAAAGACGTCTAATTAATTTCAACACTGTTCCACACAGTTTATTGCAAAAAAAAAAACAAGTGAAGAAGTGAGTATGCTAAAAAGTTCATTACACATGCATGTATAACCTTAAAAATATTATATGTATCTTCTACGAAAAAATAATAATAAATACGTAATTACTTAATGTTTTATAAATTCACGAATTGATTGAGAAACATTGAGGTTTTTTTTTCAAGAATACTATAATTACATCAGTATACATGTCGAACATGGAACCAGTAATGTTTTATGGGAACTTATTTACTAAAATCATAAATTAGAAAAAGTCGTAATAATTTACATCAAAGAAGATAAATATAGAAAATTAAGCATATGAAAAAATTCAGTACGCGTGTGTGTAATCAGTGTCATCGGAAGAATGAAGAAAAAGATCATGTAATAATCATAATATAATTACCGATAGTTTTTTAAAAATTTCTTTGCGTCAACGAAAAAGAGAGCAAATCGTTATATTTACAACATTCACGGGGCTGAGTTTAAAAAATTAAGTGGTATTTGTATTTTAAAAAAATATGCATAGTTTTTTTAGAACTACAAAAAACCGAAACTAGACATAAATCTATGCAAGAATATGAATGATTTGTATATGATAATTATCAAACGTTACGTATTAATTGTATTGTTAATTGTTATCCGTTTTTTTTATATTATGCATTAATTTTGTTGCAATAGAAACACATTTTTTATCGGTTACAAATATTTTACAAACCGTAATTACTAAATGTTTTTGTTTTATATTATTTTTAAGAACAACACAAACAAGTAGAAAGTGAAAATGTCTCTGGTCATTTATTACTGTACTTTTAACTTTAATTACAAAAAAAATACACGAAAAGAAAAAGGAACGAAAAAAGTCTAGAAATTTTGTGTGTGTTTTAATATTTTAACCGCAAAACGGTACTACTCGTTTAAAATGTTAATGGTGGATGGTCCACTGTTGATTAAAAAAGAGTTCATGATTTTAATTTACACTTCACACTGAAATGATGATGATATGGTCAGGATACAAACCAATTTTTTTGTACATAGTCAGAATGCAATAACAGAAGAAGAAAAGATTGATATGGTTTTGTCTCAAATTCTCGGGTAAAATTATAACAACTAAGAAAAGAGGAATTTCATCAAGTAACTAATTTTTATTTTGATGACGAGTGCTGTGCTGATTGATATTTGTATGCTGGGTAAAGATGAATTGTATTTTTCTTCGATAATTGGATGAAATGCCCGACTAATAATGACTGTTGATGAACACATATATAATATAAATAATATATGTTAAATAACCAGTAATATTGATAATAAATTAAATGATAATCTTGGTTGATTAAAAACTGTTTGTGAATCATTGAACTACCAGCTATAAAAACAAGCATATAACATTTTCAACTAAAACATCAAAAATTATTATATTTATTGACACTTTAGGAATTTAATTTGAACACATCACAACCACCGGAATTGAATATAAAAGTATAAAAAAGGAAAGGAACATGGAAAAAATCATCAAACAAGTTGAACAGGTTATGAGATTGCAAAAAAGTAAATACGTCTTGTGGAGTTCAGCGTTTTAGTACAGGGATTCTGCTCACGTTTCTTGGCTGACCGGAAATGTCTCCCATTTGGGTTCTGAAAATCATAGCAAAATCATAAATGAAACTAAAATTATAACACTGAAGTTTCACATTCATAAATCTTTTTTTTATAATGAAGCATTAGCTTGAATGAGAAGTGTGAATGTTTTAAAAAATGTACTAACCCAGCATCTTGTCGACGAGGCTGCTCGTATTCTGCTCCACGAGGAGCTCCATTCTGACCTAACCAAACGTTATACGTACCAGGTCGATCAAAGTAGTAAATCGCTGCGGAGCCGTTGCCAGTGATATTAAGATGAATTGGTAAACCATGCCTTCCTCCAGCACCGGAATTTCCGGAATATCCGCCGTTTTGATAAGGGGAAGGCACCCCATTTCCTGAAGAACTACCACTTGGGTTAGTGGATAGTGTTCCATTTGTCGGAGACGCCATTTCAACAATCACAAGTCAATGCAGGTTAACCGTTTGTTTTTAAAAATTAGAGGGTATTTTTTTTGTTTTTCAGTTTACGAATTAAATATATGAACAACGTTGTTAACGTCTACTGGATATAAATGATTTTTACAAGTGTTTAAGAAAAATTGACAGTGCAGTGTACGAGCATGCTCACAGGTATCATTTTCTAACTTAATTTTAGTCGCGAGTTCAGTTGATAAAATGTTACATTTTGTCAGAATCAGTTTACAAGCACTGCATAGCAAAATTCGAAAAGATATGGAATTCATCAAAAAATATTCAAATTTTATGAATAGAGATTTTTCTTGGTAAGTTTCGTTGGTGACATGACATCGGAGCAAATCATGGACTTTCCATCTCTTTCATATTATATCTTATTCCATCATCATTGCCATTTTCTTCAATAAACCATAACACAATATCATAGTCATGCATTGCATGATAAATGTAGGCACGTACTTGCCATCTGCACCTCAACAATCGACTCCCTAGAAAAACATGAGCGATGAAAGAATTTATTAGCATATTTTTCAATTCTGAATTGACCATTTTCAATATTCAAAATAACGTCTCATGCATCTCGTCAAAATTGAAGAGATAAGAAATATTGCTTCCTGTCGTAATCTTTAGGGAATAAAATGCATATTGTAATTGTAATTTTGCTTCACCAAAACAACCTACTGTACTAAATTGTAAATCTGTAATACTAGCTAATATTAATAGGGCTGCATTGCAAATGATTTTTGTAAAGTATTTCAATGCGTGTATAAAAATGCAGACCAACTTAAATATCAAGTAAAAAAATTTAACGGACAATTTTAGTTAAAAAGGAGGGAACGGTGGTGCTGTACTAATCACTTTCATAATTTATCACATAATCATAATCATTTTTACACAAACACAACATAACATCCAGTCAGAAAGTAGAATCATCTTCATCTTACTTATCCAGTTACACACGTACGCATGCATATATTATAAAAAAATCTTTCACACGAAAAAGCAACAGATATCTTGAATGACTCATTCAGCTCATTTTTAATAGCTCTCACATTTTTAAGCTTGTATTTTTTGAGTGTCGATATGCGCAATAAAATCATAAACATGCACAACGACATGGTTGTTTAGGATAAAAAAAGATCGTTGTCAGTTTGTGTACTTTGACGGCATAGTCGCCTTCTCGGCTCTCGTCAAAAAAAAATCACAGTTGCTATTCATTTTCATTTACTTTGGCTCGCGTTCGGCTGCTCTGCATTTAGCAGTCATGTTCTTTATATTCCACCAAATAAACCATACCATAAACTTTCGGCATCCGATCCGATCCTCGTTCTCAATGCAGCATTTTGTCATCTGTTAATGAATTTACATTTTTATGATATGAAGAAAACAGAGAGCATGTAGTAAAATCTGTTTTTCGTGTTTTATGATCAGAAAAACAGATTTCGAGAGTCGGTTGACAATTTTAGTTTGCTAGCGCAACGTGGACTGAAAAGACAAATAGTTTTTCAGGTTGTTGTCGTCGTCAGTGTGTCTCTCAAGGTGTAGTTTTTGATGAAGAGTAATAATTGACAATTTGCTAGATTATAGTTTTCTTTTCAATTTTGAATAACGTAAAAGTATTTCATGTAAAATCTTTAGTATTTAACGTTTCTTGTTGTTTTTTGTGACTCTTGTAATTAAGGAAGGAAGGCCAGGTTGGATAGCTAATAGCTTATCAGACTTTGGATGTTAATTACCAGATAATTCATTTAAAAGAAAAAGGTAACAATTTACAATATTTTAACTGCTTTCATAAGTTGATTGGATTGAATAGGGTTGGATTTGGATTGGAAAAATTGTTGTGAATGAGCAATTATGCGTTGTTATTAATCTGATTCTATATTTTTGTATTAATAGGCGCCATGGCACGGTTGCCGAAATTACCAGTGACTGCATCTGTTGAGCAGAAGAAGGCGGAAGTAGCTCTAATCAAAAAAGTGAAGTTCCAGCGTTTAAAGAAGTTGGAGTTTCGACTAAGCAAAGGAACTACAAAATTCAGAGAGGAAGATCAAATGCAAATCGATCAGTTTGATAGCAACCGCAAAGAAAAACTAGTGTCGCGTTTACAAGGTGGGCAGTTAAAGGAGCAGACCTTCCTTTCTGTGATGTGTCACTGGTACCAATTTATGGATCCCCGAAAGAAGAAGAAAATCACAGTCCGGCTGTTGAAGAAACAAGCATGGGCGGTTTGTCGTGAATTTAATATTTCATATAATCACCTTCCAAAAACGTGGATAGAAACTATGAAGAAAGTTGCTGGTCTCAAGTTTGCTGAAGATGCTGGAGATCTTGACAAGTCAACGAATGAAGGGCCAAGTTCACCTTGCAGACAAGTGGAAATACCAAAAAATACTTCCGATTCACCACCGGCAACTTCTGCATGAAAAATATAACAAGTCTGTGAATTGTATGATGATGATGTTTTTTCTCTTTGTGCTCTTCTTACTACTTTCCAAACCAAAACAAAGATGTCATTTCCATCCAGTTTGAAAGATTGTTGAGTAACTTTTCATTCTTTTCTGTGTCGTGTCATTTTGTCATTCAATTTGGTTTTTGGTGTTTAATTTTTAATGTTGACATGACAGATTACCTACACAGTTTGTAATAATCAATTTTATGTCCTCTAAACCACCTGTTCCGGTTTTTGTAAAGTATGTAATTATAAAATACCGAGGAGTTATGTTAAATCAATGTAGTCTCTTAAAGTGTTGAATTTCTGTTTTAAAAATTTTTACATTGTTATTTCTTGTATAATGAACGAACGTTCAAATTACAATCTACTTATTTGTGGTTGCCATGCAGTTTAAAAAATGTGTTAAAAAATAAGTTTAAAATTATCAACAAAAAAATGATATTCATCAAGTCAGGGCATATCGCTTTGAATGCAATATTGAATCTATCAAATCTTATTGTTAGAAGTTTTTGATCACTTTTATGATAGAGTTTCAGTGAAACAGTGGAAATTCTTGACCATATACAATATACACTTGTAAATTTATATGAAACAATTTCATTTATGTACTTGTTTTAGTTTCATTTTACAAAAAAAAAAATGGAATGGTCTCTAAATGTAATACATTGTAATAAATACAAGTTATTGTTTATATTCTGTATCTACTCGTCTAACAAAATAATATGATATATTAGCATTTATGAGCATGCACGTTGAATAGCACAAAATATACTTGTTATTTCAATTACAGTAATCCTGATCACATTTATTTAAAAAACCATGTGAACTAGTGGAATCCGTATCTGTAACACAATCGAATTTTAAAAAAACGCGGCATTAGCATTATATAACCTTAGTTTGTAAAATGATTACATAATAGCTTCAAAAATTTTAATTTCATTTTTATTTCAAAGAAGAGAATGCAGACTATTAAAAAGGGGTAATATGCGACATTTTATTATTTCACCCTTAAATATAATAATTTCGAGGTTTATAACTAATCAATATTGCATACGTATACGGTAAATAATTTCGAGTATTTACTACACCTATTTTAAAATCGTTTCCTCAAAAATTCTAGGATACTTCATACATATTATGATGGAAAGCGTTTGATTCAAATATACAAAAAAAAATTGTATTTAACTTGAAAGCTTGAAATTGAAAGTGGAAGATCAACCAGTGATATAATATATATATGTCCTTAAACAGTGAGTAGATGAGTGCGAGTAAATTAGTTTATGGGATTGTAATGAGGGCTGTAAAAGAGCCAGATAACGAGTTTAACTTCAACCACTCTACTAGCCAAACAGCAGAGATACTTTTTTTTTACTAGGCGGAAAGAAAATGCATGCATTATGTATTGTGGCACTGGTGGTGTATGGTATCTGATGACTTGATGACCCTACTTTTTCTCTCTATGCGATTGCGATACAACTTACACCTCCATCAGACACGCTTTCCTCACACGTTAACAACACACATAAAATACTGCTACCACACCAGCACCATCGTCGCATCCCAAATGCAACGTTCATCTCCAGCCAGAACACTTTGCCAAGAATGGATGCATGATGATACCAAAAAGCTAATTACTAATTACATTTGCCATGGGATATTTTATTCAAGAAAAAATGCATCCATTTATAAAAAAAAACTACACTGCAGTTTTCTTAAAACATGGCCATCATTATATTCAGCTAATTAACTGTAAATAAATTGGTAAGATAAACATCAATAAAATATCATTTAAAAACATTATGCAGTAATTAGTAATTAGTCATTAATTGCATAAAATTGTACATAAATACAACGAAGGTTATTGACACCAATTTAAGACTTATTGGTAGTTGTGGTAGTACGAAGGTTGGAGTAAATTGGTTTATGTAAATTGTTTTAAATATTTAAATATATATTTTAATTGAAGCTCATTAATTAAAAATTAAAGTTTAATGATGAGATGAGACTAATTAGCTTCAACCTGTTTTTTAATCCTTTTTTAATGGTAGAATATTAGCAGGACTGACAGACAAACTTGCAAAATGGTAGTTTTCTTAAAAACATAATTTCCAGAGATGAGCATTTTTTGTTTTTGCTTATTTAAAGCAGCTAAATTCCAGAGAAAAATTGCAGCTCAGATTTCGATTGTCTTTCCACTAATCTTTGATATTACACAGAATACTACATGCTCTGCAGTTGCAGTTTTGCAGATAAGCTGCCTATGCAAAGGCATAACTATTAAAAATATGAAAAGGAATATAAAAACCCAAGAACCCGGTTATTTTTCTTGGTCCAGGCCACTTCTTCTCGATATGCTGTTGTTATGCGGTGAAAATAAGGGAGGTCTTCCTTCCAGCTGATAGGAGATGCGGTTGAACAAATCATTTAAACCAAATGGAGATCCGAAGGGTGCTGGCCCATCCAGAAGGCGGATCCTGAGACTGGAGAGTCCAACCCCTTATCACTCACCACAACATACTCCCTTTTCCTTACCATGCATTGCATAACATGCCATATATAAACTAACCATTTGCCTTTATCCTCCTCAACATCCAACATTAAGGAAATAACCGAACGGTTTCACATTTTCCCCCAGCAAAAAAAAAAAATCTCTGGCTCTCTGTATTTTCTCTCTAAACCAATTTTTCTCATCTTTCTCATGTAACACAACTTGGATGGATGGTGGTGTGGTGGTTTGGTAACGTATACAACTTACTATTTGACTTTTCACATTGTTGGCTTGCCATATAACTTGTATGAAAAGTATGCATTCCATTTTACAATATAAAATAAATGTAGAATAGAAGCAGAGGAAAATGCTGTCGTCGTATTTGTAGATTATCTCTTTTATATTTTATTTCATCCTTCCACATAAAATGAGAGGAGAACTTTCTTTTCTGATGCTGGTTCTTATGTAATTTTGTAGCAAAAGGCCCCATGTCCCTGGTAAGGTTTTTCATTCTCCAGCGACAGCCCAATAGAATCACACTTGTTTTGTACAACGTCTGTGCATTCTAACTAGATGCATGCTTTCATCATCCATCACATCACGCTACACTGCACTTTGTTATCAAAATCATCATTTTTTCTGTTCTTCTGAAAAAAAAACCGCTGCATTTTTTTTTCGTTGGGAAGTTAATATTTAAAAACATTTAAAATTTGATATTTTAAAGGAGTGTGTTGATCTGTGGTGGATTTCTTTGAATTTTTATTCATTGTTGTGGTGTGTGTGACCCTTTTTTTTTAAATAATTGTTCATAAGAAAACAATGGAAGATGTTATTAGGATCAAAAATTGATTACTCTTTAAACTGTATCAAAAAAATGTAGGACGTGTGTAGTTGAATTGAAGAGAAGCTAATTATAAAAAAGTGGGTTAATTATAAAGCAATTATTATTGTATTTTGTTTTAATTAGGCTGAATGTGGTGCAATATTTTAAATGTATGTCACTTAAAAATAAGTGATTAAACAGTTTTTAATGTGGTTTTAGAAGAAAGGAATTTAAGTTGAGTTTAACTTTTTGTGGAATAACAATATAAAACGAATTGAAAATCATGTCAGAAAAAAAGTCGTTTCGAATTGACGTTCTTCTCGCAAGGGAGTCGCCGACAGAGGGAAAACAGTGGTCTTCAAGTTGGTCCCATTCTAATTCCCCGCAGTCTAATAATAGTCATCAAGATGGTGGATCATTGAGTCCCCCAATTTCCCCAGGCTCGGAACCCACATCAGTCCAATCGAATAGTCCAGTTCATTCCCATGGAAGCGGAAGTGGGCATAATAATAACAATGATAATCATAGCGGTAGTCATGGTAGCTTGACCCCACATGGTCACCATCCAGCTCATCATCAGCATCACCATGGTTACAATTCTGGTCGTGGTGCTTTAAATGGTTCCTTTGGATTGTTAATGGAAAGTTGTGGGGGTGGACCAGGGAATGGTGGGGGTCTAGGTACAGAGATACTTTTGCCCCTTAATCTTGTCCAGTTATTTTTTAATGGAGATTTTTGAGCAGGTAATATAATAATATACTTAGATTTCCCTTTTATAGGTGGGAATTCTGCGCGTGGTGGCGTTCCAAATGGGTCACCATCCTCTGTGTCGACATCTGGGCCTTCTATGCATGGGCCGTCGTCATTGTTTGGCTCACTCCATTCATATATGAGTTCCGGGGGATTGAATCATTTTGGCAATGCATCTGCATTTCACTTACCTTCATTAGCGGCTGTGGAGGCAGGTGAAGCGGGGAAAGGGAGTGGGATAATGTCTGGAGGAAATGGTGGAGGGCCTACTGCACCAGGAGGTGTTTCGGGTTTTGTAGGACTTAGCGTCGCTACTGCACATCAGCTTCAATTGGAGTGGCTTTCGAGAAATGGGATGTTGTATCCAAGACTGCCGGATCTTGCAGGTACATTTAATTTTTGTACGTTTTTTTTTAAATGTCTGCACATACTTTGCATTTTTTAATGACTCACTCAATACAAGATCAAGATCATATTTTGTCACGTAGTTACATTCATATCTGAGTCATAAATTATTTATGGGAATGTTCGTATGGATATGTCGGTGTTTGTGGGTGCGTTGCGTTACCCAAAACCCTTGTTTGGAAAGTGGTGTGATAACTTTTCTGAGCAAACACTAATTCATCAATCATAGTTAATGTGTGAAGCTTCTTGCAATTTTAATTAAATATTTTTATTCTTTTATTTATGTCGATACTAAAATGGCAATGTCATATATTTTCAATCATAATTTTCCTAATGGCACATATGTCATTCTGCCTAATTTGTATGAATTTGCTTCACATTTGAGAATATGAATCATATCTCAAGTCACAACATTTCTATGTTTTCTTGATTTTTAAAATTAACTTTCAAAGTTGGAAATATTCTTAAATTTGACTAATTATTGAATAAGTAGCAAGTCAAGTTTAGATTAACATCAAGATTTTTTGACGTCAAATCTTTTTTTTATTATTTCGATTGAAATCGGTTATAATTGTCGAAATGACACACTTTGTTTTAAAAAACAATTGAATTTCACAAGCCAATCTTTTTACGAAAAAAATGTGTCAGCTTCCTAGAAGTAAAAATGACTACACTACAAATCAAATTGTCATGAACTGCAAGATGTCGTGTTTGCTATTGACTAAAAACAAGGCTACCACACTCTACAACCCAACGCAACGTCACAACGAGATCATTTTTAGTAAAAAAAAAAAAAAAAAACAAAAAAAAA
>JAQIWN010001330.1:0-21410 GCA_034699025.1 Entomobrya cf. arborea Gr-Col-00668
ATATGCAAATAAACTTGGCCTTAAAATACTTGTTTTTATGTGAAACGTCCAGTCCCCAAGCGTCGGGTTCACTAGTGAAACTATATTGGGTATGCAAAATCATATTATCTCGAAGTCTGGTGATGACCAAACATATACAGTCAACATCCGCGTCTGTAAGTTTGTCATGTGCAGAAGACAGCATAAAAGTAAAGCACAAACAGAACTCGGACTCACATCGGTCTACTTTCTCTCCATTCATCCATTAAAATTGTCGTCAGATACCCCATAGGAGCTATAAAGCTTTCACTTTTACCGACGATGCCTTTATTTTCTCTGTTTTTTTTTTGTTCTGGAAAGCCTAGTCCGACATTTGTTGTATTGTTATTGTGCTATGTATTTGACACTGGTAACGAATACTACACAGATGTAGTAGTAAATGAAAGGGTAAATTGTCCTGGAAAGTTTTAAAGAACTATTTAGCCGAGTCACCGCAGGAATCAATAAAGGATGTTAAACAAAGTTACTTTTGATTTTGTATTGTATATATGTACGTATAAGTACGCATATAGTACACTTTTATTAACTAGAAAAAAGTTCAACCCAGCCAAACACAATAGATATGTATGGTATTATCGTGTGTTCATTGTAAAAAGCTTTTCTATTATTTTCTTTTTGTTTCTCTTTCCCTGCCCTACAGTGAAATGACAAAATCTGTTCTGTTTTGGACGACGAAAACTGTTGCCTGAATATTTTTTTAAGGAAAACCAAACATGACAAAAAGTTCGTTTTTGTATCTTATCTTGTAGTTCATACAGTAGTACAAGCGTAGCAAGATAATCACCTTTCGCGAAAGAAATTACATGATACGCCATTCGCCATACAACAGTTCAATAAATTTACATACAACACTTCTCATTTCAATTGTGATGCGCAAAAATTCACACATCTTACTTTTATTCATACAAGCATGCATGAATAGATTCACCCAACTGTATTCAGACAGGTGTACAAGGTGCGAATTAAAACTTGACGAATGAATTAAATTATAATGATAATTCATAGAATGTCAATGTAGTCGATGCGTAGACCATTCAACTTTAATAGTTTAAAAGGCTAAATGAGACGCGTAATCTGTCAACTTTTACTTTTTTGTCTTTATACATTTCGCAGTAATTTAAGCAAACATTAGTAATATATTTGTAATCTTGCTTTGCATTCTTGATCATGAATATACAGAAAATAAAATAGAAGCTAAAGCTTTCAATTTGGATTCCCTGCTATCGCCATTTTGTCCCTTTCATTTTCCTTTCCATCTTTTTCGATTTTTCCTTTAAGGTTTGCGTATTCTACGCTATTCTGAGTGCAAAAAACAGTTGGCTTTAAGATTCAAATTTTAAATTTAAATATTTTTTATATTCGCGTATATACAATGCAATTTAAAGGTTGTAGACACAGTCTGTAGTCTGTACCCAATTTTATTTATACAAAAATCTGGATAGTAATTGAAATACGAGACGTGCATAATTCATTTCAAATCATTGCCTCCCTAGGGCTTCAAACGATTGAAAATCTAGCCTTGTAGAGTAACTTTATAGACTCCGGGAGAGTTCATATTAGCATGTATGGAATGAGTAATGCTTCACCTTCGTCAATCGCAGTTAAATTTTGAGAAAACGAGTAAAATAGGTGATAAATTTCATCGCTTTAAGAAATCTAACAAATGCACTGGATTCAGTTTCCTTACAAAATTTTTTCACAAAAACTGAATTCTCAACCACTGTGAAAAATATGCAGCCATTTGCAAAGTCTTGATGTAACAGATTTTTAATGTTTGTGTAAGGACTTTTATTATTCACCTGCAATTCGGAATCCAACAGATTCCCTTTTCAATAAAAATGTCTGTGCAATATTGTAAGTTTATAAGGTACAAAAACAGTTCAGTCATAAGCTTCAAATCTATATAAAATAATTCATTTTCATTATTCTGTGAATTTATGTATGACATGACACGAATAAGCCCACATAAAAAATCTCAAATGCTTTAAGTGGAATACCAACATCCACGATTGGTTGTACTAATAGCAATGAAGGAATAAAAGGATAATACTATGTACGCAAGAAGTTTACTTCTATAAATGGAAATAAGAGGAGCAATTATGTTTTCACGTGCAAAGTTAAAAAATCGATCAATCACTTTTAAAAAGAAGTATCAGCACAATTTGTAATTTTCTTTTTACTTGCAATTTGTAAAAGAAACTTGTGAATTTTTCTACATGTGTGTGTGTGTGTCTCTCTCTTTTTGTATGTATACAGATTCTGGAGGAGGCAGATGTGGATGATGATGGGAAACTCTCATTTGGTGAGTTTGAGCATGTAATTACGCGAGCACCGGACTTCCTCAGTACGTTCCATATAAGAATATAAATAAGTAAAAAAAGATGGGATAGTACCCCGAAAACCGAAAAAGGACAAGTCGTTGAATGGTTAGTAGTTCGTTGCATCAACTAGATATTTAGTGAGTCAGTTAGAATTTTCAGTAATAACTGTTTTAGGTAATAAAATAATGTTTGTGTAAACTTACTGTACAAAACTCATCATGGCACAGTGTGCTTTATACTTAAGCCTTAATACCTCAGACAACTTTTTACTATGCCTTTTCACCGTTCGTGCATTAAAATAGTCGACAAAAATAGTGAGATGAGAAGAAGCGAACGAATTGGAGCCAGCAAAGCAAAACTTTTTTTTGGGAAAGCAAGCAAAGCAAAAAGATTTTTCGCTACATCAACACTCTTCTGTCTCCCTTTTCTCCGTCAGCTCATTAATGGGATGTGGGGATAATGAATTTTCTGTTTTCTCTCTACGGTAGCCTATTTTACACTCCTTTCTTTTGTACCAAAAATACTACACTATACAATTTGGAATTTTGGCCAGCCTAGTGTTTCTGATGATTATATGATTATTATTATAATAAATACATACGTTCCCACCAAAGTGTTCATCAGGCAGTTTATGATTTTTTCATATTCGGTTTTTAGTTTGAGGTACATGTATTTTGGGTTGTTATTGTTATACATTTTATACTTTATATCATTGTTAAATTTTCTGGAATAGCAAGTATTTATGTAAGTATTCTTTTAATGTTGTTTCGATTGCATGCTCCTCGTCATGAACGTTTTGTATCGTACTTTAATTTGAAAGCACATAATCGACCGTACACACTTTTCAGAACTATAAACCTGAAATAGTTCATTGAGGGTGGAAGTTATTAAGCGAGAGAAATCATTATGCGAAATATTTAACTGAATCGTAATATTTCAAGGATCATTATGTGCCCAGTGGAACGGAATATTTGAGCATTTTCTCCCAAAAACGAAAAGGATTTCTTTTTATGTATTCCGGTCTGTCGGTTTTGCCATTTCAAAATTACATGTATACTTCTCCTTGGTATAGCCTAATAATTAAATTAAGTTTACAATACGTAGTATATATGTTCATACTAGTGATTAAATCTCACCAGCGGATTAAGGGAGCACATGCTTCGGTCTTTTCCTTATAAGGCTTTAGAGTCATAAGCAGAAGCAAGAAATGCGGTTGCACATACATACTGCTTCACTTTAATTTTGACCACCGATGAAAATATTTTTTTTGATTCGCGATTTTCTAATATTTTTAACACTGAACACATTAAAACTAAATGAATCATGTGATTCGCAATTTTGTTCTGATCATACTAGTAAAATAATTATTTAAATTGATGCATTATTTTAGACGTCATATCACTGTATAGATTAACTTGGGAAGCTTATGGCGATTTGTCTACTTTTCATCTGTGTCGACTGTATTAAACTCATAATGCAGCCAAAACAGCTCAACGGATCGACTTTAGAGACAACTTTTTGGATTCGCAATCGCACAAGGAATTTAGTGATTCATTGAGATTTTGCCTTTTTTGTTTTTACGAATGTCTAAATTCGTGATCAAAAGTACGGAAAATGCGAGTTAACATGGACAGTATACGAGAAATATTGGGTTTGGCCCTCGCATTGTGCAGCTTAATATAGCAATTCCATTCTGGCTTAAATAGAAAACAGAAATCATATTTCACTTTGTTAATTACATATCAAATTTCAACTTTAAGGAATAGAAAGAAATGGCTAGTTTATGGGTATGTGTGGTATACATTTACTGTTAAAATTACATTGTAGTTGCCACATGTTTTGTGTCTTGTTTTTTCTACCTGTAGCATTTTGCTGCATGTCTGTTGTATGTAGTTACAATCTCCTTTTAACCCACGGCAGATATCAAATTGTCGTGTGTATATATATGTATGAAATTTCGAGTGATGTATGTATGTTATTATGTAAGTGTAGACTTCTTGCTATGAAATAAAATCAAAGCCATTTTTACTATCATGCACGTAATTCTAGATCGGACTACTTTTCACTGCAAATGTTCCCAACAAGTTTGGATTACTTCACACGACGAGCCATCCCCATATTGTATTACTCCGATTCAGAATGGACCAAATTCTATGGAAAAAGTAGTGGTGCTGTTCTGGTTTTTTCTTCATCACATATCACAGAGTAATAGTTTAAATCTAAAATTTAATTTGAGAAAGTACTTTTCTCCTAACCACGTTTTTATACTCTTTTGTTATACCTTACGGGAAATTGATATTGCTTAGTTTGCAGGGAGAGTATATACCAACAATATATTAAAATTACTTACAACATATTTGAAAACGAAGTAAGCTGAAACTGACATCTTTTAAAACTTCCTAAAGGGATTTCTTTTATTTTCCTATTCCTAGTCAACCTATTCGTTAAAGTAACCTCCTTGATGAACTCTGCCTGGGAATATATATTCATTCCCGTGACATTTTGGATCACTGAGGTACTGAGGAAAATACCCTTGCAGTCGCCAACATCAACATTATGCAAACGTTTAAGGTGCGATCAAGCTAAAATAATAAAACCTATTCTATCTCCCATTTTTTGTAATAAGGAGAAAGCTTATAACTTATAAGCTATGTACAACCTATCTTCTTACAAGTAAGAAGCAAATGACATGAACAAGTTCGATAAATCACCAAAAAACGAAGATTTCTTCCTAGTGTATTTTCTTTTACGGTATTTCTGTCCACTGGGGCATGATGAATGATTCTTTCGAAGAGTGAAATAATATGCTGGTTTGGATGATATGCACAGTATACAAGACGTGGAAAAGAGATCGATAGTCTGGTTGGGATTTCTTTTAAATTCTAATTTTTATGTTGAAAATGTGTACAAGTAAAGCTTACAGACGGGAAGAAGCCGCACACACGTAAACCTTTGGTATTCTAAACTAAGTTTATTTACTTGCCTTGATAAAATTGCTATTCAACCCAAACAGAGGAAAATTTAAAGAATAAGTATATGTAGTCGATGGAAAGACGCAAATTGTCTGAATATTTTCGTTTCAGGAGGATTGCTATACACTTTGTCTCAAAAGTATTGCAAGGTTTGAAAAATCTCCATAACTTTTGTAAACGTAGGAATTTTAGAATGCGGTTTTCGATTTTAGATAGACCATCTATTGGTACATCTAACGGTGTGCACAATGTTGGCCTAGCTTGACAGACGTGGTGGTGGCACTGCTTGTAAAAAAAATCGCAAAAATCAAGTGTTTCAAAAGTATTGCAAGTTTTTGATTTTGTTATGTTACAATGTTTTATTCGTCCAAGATTGGAATGTTTCGCGCTCTAAACGTTGAAACAAGTCCTTCAAACTCAAAAATGACATTGGGTTTCAAAAATTTTGCACATTGCAGAAGCTGCTTGCATGTTTGGAATAAAGGACCCCAGATGGCGTTTTGTCATGCAAAATTTTTAATGAAAAAAAAACGTGTCAATATAAATTTGCATATATTTGTGCACAATAAACATTTGTTAATAGCTAGCATGTAAATTCAAACATAAAAATGAAAATTGTGGTAAAATCACCGAACTTTATGACCTACGGATTACGAAATATAATAATCTTTATTTAATTTCCTTTGATTTTCAGGTTTGTTTTTCTTATTCGACTAGTGTTTTTGGTAAAGTATGATTCTAAATATTTCAGCAAAACTTAATTTTCACCTATTGAACAAGTTCTCTTGGTCTCACGTGTAAAATGATTAGCGAGTTTTTACTTAACATTGATCCAACATTATGTAAATTTAATGTGGTTGCAATTTATTTTAATCATCAAATTTATGTATTTACTAGATCATTGCAAAACCAAAATTGTCTTTATTTCGGACACATAAACTCCTGATATTACTTCCTTGGCCAAATTTAATTGCATAAAAGCCTTAAAATTAAAAAATACAGAAACCAAATATTTCTCTCAAGTTTTCAAATTTTTAAACATTGGTATTTTCCATGCGAAATTAAAATTTCATTGCATGTTTCTAACAAAATGTAATTTTTATCGATTTCCAATAGCAAATGTGCAGTCATTTTACCGTAAAAGATAGCAAAAGTAAATATTTGTCAACGTGTACTACCACAAATTCAGCACAACTTGTTGATTACAAGAGGTAACTTAATATGCTCATGTCCAGTTTTTAATCCAATTTTCATTTTTTTGTTCGAATTTACATGCTAGCTATTAACAAATGTTTATTGTGCACAAATATATGCAAATTTATATTGACACGGTTTTTTGTCATAAAAATTTTGCATGATAAAACGCCATCTGGGGTCCTTTATTCCAAACCTGCAAGTAGGTTCTGCAATGTGCAAAATTTTTGAAACCCAATGTCAGTTTTTAGTTTGAAGGACTTGTTTCGACGTTTAGAGCGCGAAACATTCCAATCTTGGACGAATAAAACATTGTAACATAACAAAATCAAAAACTTGCAATACTTTTGAAACACTTGATTTTTGCGATTTTTTTTACAAGCAGTGCCACCACCACGTCTGTCAAGCTAGGCCAACATTGTGCACACCGTTAGATGTACCAATAGATGGTCTATCTAAAATCGAAAACCGCATTCTAAAATTCCTACGTTTACAAAAGTTATGGAGATTTTTCAAACCTTGCAATACTTTTGAGACAAAGTTTACATGTAGATAGATATATACATATGCAAGTTTACTCGCATTTTATTAATATTATGTGTGTATTTATGATGCAAAACTGGTAAAGGAGCATTACTTCATTGCTTTTTTGCTTGTCTTTTTTCGTCAAAAACGGTTAAGCAGGAGAAGTGTAGTTTTAAAAAGGGATTTAGGTAAGTGAAAGTGCGCATATAGGTATGTACATATGGCTCACATAGAGCGCGTACACTTTTTCGACTTCACTTGATGTATAAAATTCTCGTGGGAGCTCAAACGTACATGAAACTGTCGGACCATACCAAATGGGTGATTACACAGCAACAGGATGAATGAAACCACAGGTGACGCATGAAGATTTAGAGAGTACTTGAATTGGAACGGCTATTGCACACTTTTGACACGCTCTTGCAAAAATTCTCTATTGGACCAACCGAAATATTGAATCAGTGGGGAAATTATGATAGTATGAAAGGTGTTTATTTAAATGTGCATAAATATAAAGATTAAAGATTACGAACTTGCTGTAAAAATGACATGTATTCACAAAGTGCCGCTGTGAAGCAGAATATTTGCATATGCGTACTAAGGTACTCACCACGACGGAGATCATCTCATCACCACACATGCAACAAATTATTTAGTAGCTCTTCTAGTGCAGTTCCATTCACAAGTTTGTGTAGCGGAAAAAGTTGCTGGAAGTCAGTATACTCGAATGGCAAAACTGCACCATTAAGCCATATTCATACTTTTCTTATTTCATTATTTTGATTCTGGGACAATCATTAAAGGGAAAATGGAAGAAGGAGAGCGATCAAGAAAAAAGTTGAAAAGAATTTCAGATGATCCTCAACATACTTACATCCTGACCATATTATTACTATTCATATTTATATGTGGGCCTACATAGATGCTATCTGGATAGTAAAGCACATTTATTCAACGAGACCATGTAAGCTCCATTTTGATGGGATGGGATCATTAATGTCTGTCATTATGGATAAAATTTAACTAAGCCAGAAAAAAGCACAAGATCAGCAAATGATGGTCTTCTTGAGGATTGGTAAAACTGTACTTTTTAAATTTTATACCAGCTTGATGCGCTTGACGTAGTAAATTTTATTTAAACGCCAATGATTTTATGGCTGATGCAGAGTCGGGACTTTCTGACAAAAAAACGTGAAATTGAGAGTAAATCGTGACACTTTTTTATAAATTAAGTTGATCAAAACCAAAAAAATGTGAGGCAGAATCTTACCTTAGGATAAAAATAAATTATTGATTGGGCTACAATTATAGTATAAATTTCAATTTTCTTCATGATTTTTACATTATTGAGTCTAAAAATTTTCATTCGTACTTCGTAGAGACCTTTCGTTCCTCCTTATCATATTAAATGTAATAAAATTGGTCACAGAAAAAAACCTTTTAGATCATTAAAAAAGGGCAACCTCTCAACTTCATATTTTATCAATATTTGCAAATTTCAGACCACTATCTTTTGATTTCACTAATTTTAACCGCAAATTACTTAAAAATAAAAAGCTATTTCGGTCAAATTATTTTATTATTGTATTTGAACCTATGTATCAATTTTCTACTCATGTATTCAAAATTTGAAAGAAAAATAGATACAGACTTCGGCTATTATTAGTGAAGATAAATTGATAACCATTTCTGAAACATTCCTCTTTCCTAAAATATGTTTTCCGCCATTCATTTCATGAGATGCGATTTGATATGAGTATAACTTTGTTTGTAAGTTTGAGTAGTTTCCCAAACGTGAAGTTGTACAACGGAAAGTTATATAATATATATGAATGGAGAAATGGAGTAACTTGGACTTGGCTGTCACACGCGAAAAAAACCAACTGTCATTTTCCAACGGTATCGGTTGTATTAGTGCTGCCTCTGCCACTGGTGGACAAACCGTATAATATTGGAAAAGTCGCCGTTATGAAAAGCAGTTAGTAACTAACTACCAAACAAGGCTCAGGATACAAAGACGTAGACAGCGGTGAAAGCTTATTTCTAGTAAAACTCCATTCTCCATTGCCTATTGCTTCCTTTCACGTTTTTTTGCTAGTGATGGTGAACGGAGATGACATAAAGTTGCGCCACACCCGCTTGCTTGTCATATACATAGCTTCATAGCATCACTGGTATTCAACCTCGTTGTATAATATCCTTTACTTCATTCGTATGTCAATGCCGCAATATCATTTTGCACCGAGAAGAACAGAATGGTAGACGACAATGAAGAACTAAAAAAATACCAGACGCAAACGACATAGTTTTCTCCTTCGTTATTTCTTGGTAGAATGATGTTTTAGGAGAGTGAGCATCATCATCTGGGTATTATTTGGTATCATTTCTTGACATAAAAAGCATTCTGCTATGCTGTTCAACAAAGAAAACTATATTACTGCTGACTTTTCTTGGAAGGTAATATTTTGGTTCTCTCTCGTCTATCAAAAACTACAAAAATGCTGATCACCTCCAAACAAAGAATAAAGTTGAGGAGATAGCAGACATGACAGGACAGGAGAATAATGTATAAAATGATATATATGGAAAGTGAAGGGTACTTAAAAGGAATTTATGATGGACTTCTCTCTCAGGACCATATTACAGACCAACAGTAGAAATATAAAGAAAAAAACAGGACAACGACCAAACTTGTGTTCTTTATTATTATTTTACATCACATTTTTTCCCTTCTTTCCAATGAAAAGGTTGAGAGGAGAAAGCAGTCTTCTTTATTTCTTGTTACTACTCAATAGTTTTTCTCAAGGATTGTGTTCAATAATATACAAACATTTGAAAAATCGAGTAAAGTACAAAGATAAAATTTTAATCTTATATACTTTCATAAATACTTGATGAATAATAGGTTAGTATTGATGTTTTTCATATTATATATTGCATAAACGTTCTAAAAATGGCGGAAAAAATCATTTATGTTTTATTGGCTGGTTTTAAATGTCTGGAACGAACTTCCTTTTTTTGTTCACCCAATGCCAAGTATGATTGCAATGACCATTCAAGTTTGCTTGGGCTAGTTGTATTTCATTTCTCATTTTTTATTTCCCTATTGACATTGCGATATGAGCGAAAATCCCCCTAAAATAAACATAAAATATATTGTATCAGGGTGTACAAAAGGAAAAGTATTTTAACCCCAAAAGTCCGGAAATACATATATAATATCGTATTGTGTTGGCAAAGTAAATAATATGAGTAAAGTACAGCATTATTTTCAAATGAAGATTAAGTGTTTCTCCAGCTGGACCAATTTTTGAGCACCATTATCCACATCCACTATTGTGTATAAAGAAAGGGAAACAGTGACAAATATATATTGCCATAAATAATGCAACGTCACAATTTTACTTTTCCCGGAAAAGAAATAAAATGACAATAATATTTTCCATTTTACTTTCTCCATCGTTTCCCCATTTCACCGAACGTTTTGGTATTTTGAAATCTATTTATTTTTCCTTTTTCTCTGTGTGATCCTACAACAGAAGTATACATAGATGCCTTCAATTCTTCCGACAGAAGGAAGTACTTTACCCATGTCTTTTGCACACTCTCTATGTTCACAGCTTGATAGTTATTTTTTGCAAAAATGATGGAAACTGCGTGGGAGGAGAGAAAGCCTCTTAAAAAGACCCTTCACGTCTCCTTTTCTCCAGAGAGTGGCAAAAGGCAGAAATTCTTATACAAGTTGAAAGAGAAAGTAAAGCTTAGTTCCTTGAATGAATGAATGAATGGAAGATGAAATGAGTGATATTTTATTGCAGTATACATGGGTCGTTTATGGGTAAATTTGGTGTTTTTAAATTACCATTGCCAGCAATAAAAGCATATTTAATATAATTCCTCTTCTTGAGCAAATAAATTGACAAAATAATGACGATACTGAGCCAAAAGTGTAGAGTGACTTAATGATATGATATTTACCAAAAAAAAAAAGATTTAAAATACTCGTTTCAAGAGTGTGTTTTTAAGTGAAATCTGGATTTGTATGTATACATGCCTCCCATCTTACCATACTGAAAAGCAATTGAATTTGTGACAGGGTGAAAGATTTGCAAGAGAGACCTGAAGGATGTTGATCCTCCTCGCTAACAAATAGTGCGTAGCTCTGGGACAGCTTTCTTCGGCATAGTAAAGCGAGCAACAGCGAAACCACAAGATTTGAAAAGAAAATGGGTGGGAGGGTGTGACTTAAGCATGCGAGTGTATAGTGTATATGGCATACCGAAAAAAATCGAGTTGTGGGGAAGCATCATATCATGACCATGTGGAACGAAACTTTAGGGAAACCACATCATTCGATTATATCAGCATATCATCGCACGATCTGAATCTAATATTTTCCTTTGACCTTCTTTCCCCATAACTTATTGTAAATACGCCTGGTGTATCGCTTAAAGTTAATATAAATTCCATATGTGTGTATGTACTGGGGTGGTGAAAGATTTTAGTAGATACTGAGAAAATATGTAATACGGCACGCTAGGCTGTTGGTCCTGATACTACTTGTGCACACACATGATTTGTGTTAAGCTCAGTGTTCAAGAGAAATGGAGTGAAATGAAAGGAAATGACATTTTCTCATAGCGCTCCACTCAACATTACTTCCACAACAGCAACGACTCCATCTTCTCATACCATCATGTTCATCGTCGTTCTTTTCATATCATTGTAGTGTGGACTTTCTCCCGTTGTAGCCGAGTGGACGAAAGTTTTCTTGTGATCGCTAAAAAATAAAAGGGTACGGAGGATTGCTCATGTGATGCATTACAGACTGAGTGAAGTGAAAGCATCCAGCCAGTGTACATTGTATCAGTCCATTTCAGCAGATGAAAGGATGTTGTAAGGATGATGGTAATGGTGACAATCGAGTTGCAAAATAAAAGATGCTAGTAATATTATTGATATGAGTGTGCAGAATCATCAGAGCCCATCATGTATACATTTTTTGGCTTTCTCTGCAGAAAGCTGTTATATTATGTTAGCTTATAGTTATGTATATATTATATACTAATATGTATATATAGTAAACGGGTACAATTTTATTATATTAAATTTAGTATGTTTACAATTTGGAATAACATTGCAAAAGAGTCACATGAATATGAATAGATAATAGCTACATCATTATATGTGTGGTCATGATCCCATTTGTCTTTGAAAGCATGTGTGTATGCATTTGATGCTAAAAACGGGGAAAAGAGATTTCGCCAGAGGAAACAATCATGTTATGTGAGCCTTTTAATATAATAATAGTACCCATTGCATATCTATACATACTTATGATATTGTAATGATGATATAACCCTTTCTAGTTGAGAATTTTCAAAAGAATGTATACGTGGGTGGGCGGCATCAAGATAACATGGCTTGGTATGATACTAATACACAATGGCATTATTCCAAATAAACAACATGGTAATGGTACAGAATTTTTTAGAACTTATTATTACTATAGACAAAAAAAACTAATAAAAAACAGTTACCAAAATAGTTTCCAAAGTTGGTTATGCATGTTTAGAAATGATTCAGATCCATTATTTCAACTGTATTCGTTGCATGAAAGGTTTTTATTCAAGTTCAATATATAATGATTTTTTAAACATTTATTACAAAAGTTCAGATTTCGAAATTTAACGTAATATATTATATTATATAATGTTGAATATGGAATGTAAATAGTCATTGAAGAATTTACCTATTTCAACAATAATATAGGTACGGTTTTAATTTGAATTAAAATTACTCCTATTAAACAATCCTGCTTGGTATTAAGTTATTACCGTATTAATTGATTATGAATGATAATTTCGATCGATTAAATAGAGCATACGAAGAACTATGTATATAAATAAGTATATGTAAAAAAACAAAGTTTTATATTTATAAAAAAATAATAACAGAACCGAAACTATTTTGAGCAAAATGGATTACACAACATCAAATATATAATTCAACTTGTAAGAAATCAACCTAACTTATGAAAGGTGTAAAAGCATCTATCGAAATAACTTGTAAAATATTAAGAGTATAATTATACCTTACTAGATTTTAGATATCATTTTATTTATCACACTTTCAGAAGCATCCTAGCTCATGTTGTTTTTTAACCAACTCATTTATTTCTTTTCCAAAGTCTAGCTACGCTTACCACTAAGCACATAATAGCTTAATTTGATAAAAACAACCAAATACTAATTATAGCCATAGCTTGAAACTATACTATATTATCTCTTTGTTAAATTATACCTTTTTATCTTCATCACATCAATGAACAATTAAAATTTGTGTCACATTTAACAGCTTGTTTTTTGCTCTTCAGAGAAATGCTGATTTTAGTCAATCCGTAGCTGCGAAGTACGTTGTATGTTTACAAATAGAAAATTATTTTGTTTGGTCTATTAAACCTTCGTTTTTATGATATATATGTATGCACATATTTTTACGTATAATACATTATTTTTGGATGATACAATGCACAAATACCTATCTCTGCTGATAAAGTAACATTTATAGTAAAACTTGCATGCATAAAATGCATTCCTTGTTTAAATTTTATTCCTTAATATTATGATTGGCAATGAATGATGCTTCCCTTGATTTATGCATTTTATTATTATCCATATTTCTCTTAGAATGATCTATAAATATGACCCTTGACCTAGACATAATCGTATATATACAAGTATTTATGTATTTTTAATGTACACTTTTTTTCTAAAAGTTCGTTGATAAAGAAGTGAAGATGATAAATCAATAAATCTATGCACAAAGTTGATATACACGTTGTATGTAAATACACAAATGCATAAATGGCTTGTAATTACAAGAATACATGGCTTACTTACTCCAAGTTTTGTTTTTACTCTTGTGATTCTGCATTGTTTGATAATGAATGCACATTTTTTTCAGCGTACATTTTTTAATTTCTCAAATTTTTGACATAAGTAAGTTTCAAGCTTCCTTGCTCAAAGTAAGTATTTTAAGTGGGTTCATTCAAAAAGTTGATTTTTGACTTAACTCGGCTTTCCAGTTGTACTTACATGTGAGGATCCCCTGTATTTTGTTGAATCTTCTTTGGAGTTTACTAATGACAAATTACATCGGTTTGTATCATATAATTTACGTGTAAATCTAAAAACAGTATAGGTAATATGAAACTCGAGTATCCTTTCTAATTTGATTCTATGAATAGAACTTCTAAATTTATAATATTTGACATACATTTTTTGACTATACTATCGTAATACATTTAAGCGTCGTCAGCTCAGCTGCCTCAAAGTCGGAGGTCAACCACCGGTTAATATTACGAAATAATAGTTGATTTATAAGAGGAATAAGTAAAAAATTCTTCTAGAATCTATTCTGAGTTTTAGATAAAAAGTGAAAGCTAAATAATGTTAATGATAAGTTTGGTATGGTATTTGAAAAAGTATGTACTAATTCCAGAGATATTTTTTAAAAAATTGTTTGTGCGCTACGAAAATCACTTGAAGAATTTTCTTTTTATATAAATGATGTTGGAATGTGGGGTAATGTGGTACTATGCCAAGTGCCTGCGCTTCCTCTCTTTTTCTCTTGTGATTAGTGTCGTTGAAGAATTATTATTATTGCTCCGCCATGACGGAGAATAATCTTTTGGATCGCTTATGCTTACGGCTTGTACTATCATTTTGTTGCTGTTACTGCTGCGGATGTGATTATCAGTATTATTATAGCTCTTGTTCCCTTTCTTCTTGTTTTCTACGACATTTCTTCTTGCATGATCAAGGAAGGATGAAGGATAATTAGTAATAATACCGGGGTCATCATCGTCGTAATCACCATTATCATCGCCGTCGTCTTCGTTGGATGACGCTAAAGCTGATAATAGGGGAAGCACTGTGGTATCCAAACGTTTTGGAATTGAAAGAAGAGAGTCTCTGTAATGATAATGATGCTGATGACGTTGATGCTGTTTCTGTCTGATACTCTGTTGTTGTCCCTGATGATCCCGGATGGGAGGTGACCTCAGAAGAAGCTGCTTTTTGTATAACAGTTTGTTATTGTGGTAGCAGTGGTGGTGGTGATGATGATAATGATGACGACGGTGCATTGCACTAGAATCGCCATCGCCAATACCAGTTTTAGTGATGATAGAAGAAGACGAAGAAAAGGTAAAGCCAGCAGGCGCAGGCACTGATTGAGCTGATATCGTTGTTGTCGGTTTTGGCATTCTACCAATAGGAGAAAGGGTGGCACCACCATCAATAGTAATAGAACTTCTTACAGTGGTAATAGAAGTAGCTGTTGTATCGGTAATAGGATTTCTGCTAACTAGTATTGACCTTGATTGATTATTCGGTTGACTTGTGTTTGCTTTTGTAGAAGTAGCGGCAGTGGTGGTGATAGTGGAATGGGCTTCAAACTCAATCCTTCTCCGTCTTCCACTTCTATTGTACCTTCTCCTTACTTTATCGTCTCCTGCTTTCACTTTGGCTCGGCTCCCTTCTTCTACTTGGTTTTCTATCACTAACTCAGTCCAATTTAATCCCTTTCTTGTGATTGTACTAGAAACAGCATCGGCAGCAGTATCCCTCTTGTCTTCAATTTCCCAGTCGTTGTTGTTTATCATCACATTATATTCTTGTTGCTGTTGGTGTTCTTGCAAGAATTCATGATCAGTTCTTTTGCTAATGCTACTACTGATTCTAGTCCTATCACTAGTCTTTCTACTACTTTCACTTTCACTAGCACCCTTCTCATTAATTTTCAACTTGCTATCTATTCGTGTTCTTTTTGTAGTGTCCGTATTGACAGCATTGGCATTGGCACTACCATGTAGCAGAGAGGAAGATGAAGAAGACGCCGATGATGAAGATGAACTTGGTGAAATTAAAGGTAGTGTTACAGGAGCAGGGACAGGGAGCATTGGGACCCTCATAAAAATTTTATTGCCGGAATGATTGGATTTATTTTTGGGCTTGGTCGGTATCGGTGGCACATGTTTGTTTTTAGGAAGCCTGGGAATGGAACCAAAACTGTATCGATGAACGTCTAAATTCCTTGAGTGATGAAAGGGATTATTAGGATAGGACGGGTTGCGTGGATTGAACGGGCGCGAGGTTGAATAACGAGATCGACCGCCACCACTGCCAACAGCACCAATATTACTACCCACTCCTCCACCTCCTCTACTTCTACTACTACCCATTTTATTGTTTTGATGCTGATTATTATAATATTGATTACTATTTTGATTACTACTATAATTAGATTGATTAGCTACGGGGGCCTCTAATCAGGAAAATAGTGCAATGAACACACCGAGGATCATCGCGAGGAAGAAAATAAATACCATGCTGCCTAAAATCCAGCAAATGCATTTGCGTTGAGCATTCGTTATCCCATCCGTCTGAAATTCAAAAGAAAAAAATAAACCAAAATTATTAAATACCAAATATATCACGTACAATGTAGTAGAGTCAATTTTAAATCTTTCTTTCTTATCGCAGCATACATGTGGACAAAGTGCACAAAGCCCACAGGTTAATACATAGCATAACGCAATAAGTAATTATAAGATGATTCCCTTTTCGTCCGAATAAATGCAAGTTCTAGTTAACCATGTCATTTGTAGTACCGTCACAACTAATCATGGGATTACGTCTGGGCTACAACATGTGAAATAAGATTAATCTCATTTCTCATCTTTTTATCTGTCTCTCTTTCTATTTCTCGTGTTCTATTCTGTACAATCTGCTAGTAGAGGAGGATTTCTTAATAATCATCATCCGATCAGTTTGTGCAATCTTTACACGCGTACATCTTGCAGTTCTTTTTTCCAGTAAGTACATACATTCTTCTACGCTTTCACATAAATTACTTTCTCCTTAGATTACGTCACATTGTCAACATTTTAACAGAGCTGTTGCTTCTACCCTTTCGAATTTATATACAGTTATTCCAATGTAATATATTTTTTTTTACATAATTTACGTTTATTTTTGAATATTAACGTATGAATTTTTACTTGATAAAACTATTTAGTACATTATTAAATTATTTAAACTGGAAATGTCAAGAAAAGGAATGAAAAGGGAAATGTAACTAAATATATAGAAAACTAAACTTTCCTATTTAAAAATTCTTCTGAAAACTTTTATTCCCTTGAAAACTATGAGGTTTTCAAAAAATGTAATCACATTTGATGCCCTCAATTCCCATTGTGTATACAAGTGCACGTATACATACGTTAATTCTGATAAGCATATGTATATGTGTATGGCCTCCAAATAAAGATACAAATACATGCATAGTAGAACATAAGTAGTCAACATACAATATAACTGGAATTGTAAAATTACTCGAGGGCAATATTAATATTATCGAAGTGTTATTTAAGTTACAAGTAAATCAGTGCGCTTGAATGAAATCACAAGGTGAAATTAAGATGAGGACTTCCGTTGAGTACTTTCTAGTTCCAAATCTTGCCTCGTTGTCTTTTTTTAGAATTTAACTAGTGAAATCGATATAGTGAAATTTCATTGCAAAGAGAAACAAGCAAAATACAATCTAGAAATCGATTTCACCCTCACATTGAAAACTTACATTTATGTATGCGTACAAATCCCAAGTATCGCTCTCCTCAACAAACTAACCATGATAAAAATTCTGCTAGACCTTACCTTAAATTAATACAGATTTGTTGTTAGTTTTTAATGTCTGATTTCTGAGAATAAGAAATGATACAATCTAATTAAGAGCTCATTGGAAACGTGATACTTACGACTGTATAATATTACCAATGATAGTAGTATAATTAATCATTAATTACATGATGTACAAATACACCCACATCCTGGCATAATGTGATTAGAGCTCTCCAAAATACTTTTCCATTCAGGCATGATATTACTACATTTTACACAGTACGAATAAAATACATACGTGATCGTAAAACTTTTTTAGTAATGAACTCCACGGAATAATTATAGAATTCAGAAGTAAAGTTCTCAACTTACAAATCACATTACAAAAACAATTAATCAATGCTAAACATTAAAGTGTAATACTATTATAACATTCATTCTTGAATTCCATGAAAAATACTCCTCTTCACTTTCACATGCTAAGAGTACGCATATGCTGCGAGCATGAAAATTTAGTGGCATAATCAGTGATTGTTTCCAGTACCATTTTTCTACCAGTGATTTCCAAAAAAAAATCCATTTTTACTTAAATCTTTTAAGAAATTCTCATTATCTACAACAATTTGCACCGCTCATTAAATTTAAGTGTGCACGAATAGGTAGGTAGATGGTATGGTATGTTATTTCCGTAGTGCGTAGGTATGTATATGTGATGGTTTTTCAACGAGCTCTCTACTTCACATACCTCTGCTATCAGCATGAATGTAAATAAGTAAATAGACATTTTTCCTCGTTTTCTTCGAGTGCCTTGTTTCATTCTTTCACTTAATATTATATTCACCTATGTATACAGAATGTACCTGTATACGTGCCAATATCCCTTTCTCTGGACCAAACTCTATACTATCTTGTATAGTAGCTTAATACTCTGCCGAATTCGAATCTCTACTGGCATCTATATCCGTTTTCATTTTTTTGTATTCATCCTGAGAACTTGCTATTTCTTTTTTTGGTTGCTTACACTCGAATGGCTCAGCTTACATGGTAAAGAGGAGAAAAGAGATCCACTATTAAATGGAGAGGTAAGCTTAACTACGCGGAAGCCAGTCAGATTCACTCGGTAAGGCAATATAACCATTTCGGCCGGCTACATAGTTTACGTAGACAGGGAATGTGAGAAACGGTCATACATTTAAGTAGGCGTATATGCTGACAAAATTTATACGTATTACGTGCAGGTTATTGAGAACATCCATAGCCCACACGCGCACTTGTCAGTATTAGTGTATTAGTATATGTAGAACAAACTGTTTATATAAATGTATGTATGTATGTTAAAATCTACATTTTTGTCTTTCTCTATTCTTCTACCTTTTGCAAGAATGAATAATCTGATATATTCATTCAGTCACTCAACCAAGGAAGCAAGAACAAAAAAAGTATGTAAGATCGTGAAGAAAGTTAAAAGTAGTCGACGAAGTTGTAGCAGCAGCAGGTATTTTAGATTGTAAGATAGCTGTAGCAAGTGGGGCATAAAATGATGTCGAATGCATTTTCTTGCTCCATAACTTTTTCTCCTGTCTTCTTAAAAATAGTGTTAGTGGAATGGAAAGAGAAAGAAAGTATAAATGAAGGAAGACGAGCTTTAGAAGAAAAAAATGAAGAGAAAGTGTACATGTGCCTATACTGTAACGTAACCCGTCTAACAAATCATGTATGTGACACACTTAATACATCTTTTTTTTTGTTAGAAAAGGATCTTCTTTCACTAGTGTCTCTTCACATTTGTTATAAAAAAATCCCCTTCTCTTTAAAACTGACTGACTGGCTGAAGGGACGTAAAATGAGAGATAAGAAGGGAGAGCGAGCAAGTGAGTGAATGGAAGATGAAGAAAGAGCAAGCAAAATTCGATCATCTACCTTTTTCTAGTTGCCATCCAGTGTTTAACTTGCTATTCCAAACCCTTCTTATTATTATCCAACGTGTCTCTTGACTTTTTGGGATATGTTATACTTATAATACTTATGTAAGAATCTATCTTTCTCCAACATTTTTAACTTTTATGGTAAGCAACCACTGACGTTAGTCACATAGATCGTTTCATCTACGTCCTGTTTTTTTACCATTTTGTATTCCTTTTTTTAGAAACTCAAAGAGTGAAGAGGTAGGGAAAGTAGATTAAGTTTTTCAGAAATACTTTAAAAAGATTCTCCTCATTTAATACACAACTTGACTTGCACTTATTCCTCTTTTTAGTATTAAAAAGGTTACCTTCAGATTAATGAAATTTGGTTACCTGTTTACGTTCCCTTTATTACATGCCAGGTATTCAGCTATTTTGATCTTGGAACCTATCTAGAGATATGATCAACTTGACTATAAAGTGAATCCAAGAAAAAAACTTCTTTTAATATTCGTCTGGAGCAAAGAAAAGTAAGATTGCACAAAGTGAGTAAATTCCTATCAAGTGGCTAGCAGACTAAAGCAGACCTCATTTCTTCAATGAAAGCCCAACTTTCCTACATACCTTTTAGCTCTATTTTGTTGAGATGTGCGGTCTTTTCAGTCAATTTAATTTAAGTCTTTCAGAAACTCATTTCACCCTCTCATGCAATTTAATAATCCAAGAAACTTATTTTCCAAATAGATAATATGATTGTACATGCTCTTACAATTAGAAAAACGTACTTTAAAAAAGTAACTAATATGTATTTTCAAATAATATGTATTGAACATGTAAAAAATAGCTATTTTACCTGAGAGCCATCTGATTCGATCGACTCCTTCTCATCACTTGGAAGGGAACAACTGATAGAGCTTCCACCTCCACCAGTGTTGGTCAGTCCGTCAGTACCATTAATGCTGAGAAGAGTGTCATTCCTCCGGGGATTCTTTGTGGGAGACAAATCCTCAAAATCTGGGGCGGACAACGAACGTATCTCCACAGTTGATTTCAGTTCCTGGAGTTGGGCACGAAGCTCAAATAACTCTCTGAAACAGGAAAAGATATATATATATATATTATATATTAGCCCAAATAAACCTCAGGTATACAGTTTGTTGTATACTTATTACTACTCATGTTAAGTGTGCATGTGTGTCAATGCAATTTGTTGTAGTTGCCTTTCACTGTCATCCGATTTGACATTACAGCGCAGACTCTAGCTCTGCATAACAAGCTCTTAGTTTCACTTCCTGTTGTTCTTGCAGATACCCTGTTGACATTGGTGGTGACAATCGCCAAATTGACTGCCTCGTTAGACGGAAAATTCATTACTGTTCCGTTCCTTTTTTTTACCTTATACTCTTACAAAAGTACATATGATGTATGATCTAATACAAAAAAACTTTTTGATTTGACCAAAAAAAAAAACTTCAGAAAGTGACATGAGTAGGTAACTGCAATGGTGATTAAGCAAGTAGGAAAAATGTCCAAGTTCCAAGGACCATTATATAACAAAAAAGTTTTTCAAGTTTCTATTGTAAATATTATTCTTGAAATATAATATTTGGTTAGTTTAACCCAATATGCACACCAATAAAATGGACTCATAGTCCAATGTATAATGAGCTTTCACAGAAACAGAACCACCACCGGTTTAACGAAGCAAAAGGGAAAAATAAGTTGACATTTGACACTAATTGATATTTTGTTCGTGGAAACGGGAAATGA
>JAQIWN010001331.1:0-21408 GCA_034699025.1 Entomobrya cf. arborea Gr-Col-00668
TATTTAGACCACATATTGCACGGCCCCTAAGCTTACTGCATGCAATCAAAATGATTCATCAACATTTTTATTTATTCTAAAATTATTCGACAAAATATATATATCTGCTTGGAATAGCCATGCATTACCACTTAAATATAATCTTGTATATTCCAAATCTAATGTATTTTTATCCTCTTTTACAGGCTTCCTTGGAACGGATAAATACATAAAAACATTCATGAATATGCAAGGGATGAAATAACACGACAAGACAGGTTCAGGGTTCAGGGGACATCTTACTTTCAAAATGATTACACGACCACACTACTACACTTGACACATGTCAAGTGCAAACATCACGATGAAAATTCAGACATGAAGTAAGAACTTCCAATAGGGGCTTTAAGAAATCTGATAGCGTATCGCAAGTATTTTTATGATACAAATAGAATCAGTGTTTAATTATCTATTTTTGCTTTGGAATAAGTAGGAATTTATTGCTTTATCCAGAAATCGAATCAGAAATCACAAGTATTTTGTTTTGCTGATTCATCCCCGCCTCCAGGAAAATAAAATAGATTGCGCAATCACAACCAACAGCAGTAGCACAGATTTCATCAATAACAATTGGTAATCCTACTCTAATCACGTCAGAATGCCAGTACTCTGTTAAATACTAGGTATTTTATAAATTATCGTAATATGTTTGGCGTGGTAGGTACATACCTATATTATGTGTGTGGCTGCGGCTGGGATATTGGTGTGTCACCTTTGTCTATACCATTTTTTGCGCAGTACGATCCAGCAAAATATAAAAACAATCCATAATAACTCAAACGCATGTTATCGAGTAGCTACCCTCCCCCCTCCTTCCCCTAAAATAATCATAGACCGACCTCGGCTTACTTTATAATCTTTTCAGTCATGACGCTGCCGTATGAACATAATGTGTGTGCATATAGGTATTGAAAGTTTAAAGTACAATTTGGAATGTTTAAAGCATGCAATACTTATTATTTCGTAGTTTTGTGACAATTTTAGAATTCTTAAGTAACATTTTGGATTTTGGACACTACAAGATTTCAGCAATAATTTTCCACTTCTAATCCTTTGCCTTGTTGACAAACCGTATGTGAACTGGAAACTATTATGTAGACGTTACGTATGTATATGAACTAAACATGAAATTTGCCGTATTTTCCCGATACTATGCTGAAGGTCAACAAAAGGACCTTACTTTTGCAATTTAAACAATTAGCACGTGTAAGCAATGTAGTGTAGCAAGTTCCAAAAAAGTAATAATGCAATGCAATTGTTTAAAAAATATCTGTACATGTTTTGAGAACGTTGCGAGCTCTACTTATAAAGACTTCTATACTTGTATAAAGAAGTTATTTTTTTCAGTCAGGAGATTGTACATACTAAGCTAATACTTGAGATTCATTCAAGAAAGTTTGCATACTTGTTTTCCACGAAGGATTAGCATGATGCATGCATACAAAGTACGAAGGTAATTTAAAATGTTTAAAGACTGACGTTAGTGTGCGGTTTTTTGACGAGATGAAATTACTAAACATTAGATTTTTAAGGAAAATAGTGAAAAAGGGTTGATTATTTAGAAAGGATAGAAAGGGGTAATCACAAAGTAAGAACGTAACTGCATTAAATCTAGGAATCAATTTTTAAAGGGCCAATCAACCGAAAATTCTAACCCATTTTATTTACGTGCATTGTAACTCAAATGGAAAATTTTGGCCTGGCTGAACAATTTTTGTTTCAAAAATCCAGATTTGCGATCACACCACTTCCAATGAACCTTGCGCGTAGGCACGTATCCAAAATCGACAACGTAAGTTAATCTCAGTAATTGTTAATAATATGTATATTTTTTCGTCGGTCCATGGCCTATTGTCTTTACCGTTAAAGGACATGTGAAATTAATGCAAGAAATTATAAGGACATTCGACTGGTTAACACCAGCAAAGATGGAATGAATACAGATTTGTACAGACGCCTTTCTGTAAAACGTTGTTTATTTCCAGACACACTAAAAACAATAAGCCTATTTTCTTGTACTGATTAATAGGTTCTTATAATTTCTCTTTTGAACGAAGAATTTCTATTGGTAAATTGAAGTGATTATTTGGGGATAACAGTCAATATAACGTCATTTGATTGGTTGAAGAAGAATTTTTTAACTCTGAAAGTCTGAATATAAACATAGTATCATCTGCCATATGCAAAGTACATCTTAAGACCTAAGACGCACACTTCATTCATTGCTCGTCTTAATTAAGATGCATAAAACATGTGCACAAATAAAGTTTTTAAAAATGAGACGATAGAGCTTGATGCAGTACTTATCAAAATCCTCCCTTATTGTTATAATTTGATGTTACCGATTCATGGAATGGAATATATAATAGTTAATCCAAATTCAGGTTTTAGGTATTATGTTTTGTAATAAAATATACACAACAATTTAAGATACTTATTTATTAGACAAACAATAATACATATGTAGCGTTTTGAAGTATAAAATATAAACGTCACACCTTATTTAAAAACTAATAAAAGTAGAAAGAAACAAGTGAATTGTTTTCGCAGGATAAATCAAAGTACCTAGAACAAGAACAAGGTAAACATTTTAAGTCATGCAAAAAATATAATACAACGAGAATTAAAGGAACGAAAGATTGGAATAATTACATTTACTTTATGTGTAATAACGTACACATTTACAATGTAGCATCATAAGTAAATTTTGTGTGGGACCCTATTCCAGCCTCTCTGATACAATTCATGGCAGTTATAAAAAATAGGTGTTGACCAGCAACACATTTATCTACCCTTCCGGTCTATTCCTATTTTCTGTCCCAAACATATATAGTAGTAAAAATTAAGACATTTCTATTTTTTTCTATAATTGTCCTGAAAATGTTAAACATTCCACAAATATGAAATATTAGATTTTGGATGCGGTCCAAAAAGAACTTTTACAACTCTGAAAAGTAGCAAGCAGAGTCACAAAACTTTCTTAAAAATGGTTTAAGCGTAAATGCGGTGTGTTGAAGTTGCACGAAGTCGCAGCTCCAAATCCGATAATTGTTCGAAAAATCCTTCATTTGGATAAATTTCTCGTTTCTTTCTCACCATTTGTACTGCTTGTTTAGCACCCATCCGTTTATAAATCATTAGGTATGCAAGGACTAGCGTCGCACTTCTGCTTATACCTTGGTGGCAATGAACAAACACTTTCCCTGAAAATAAAATAAAAAATTGTGATAAATTTGGCCTCTATTTCCAATGACCGAACTTTTGTCCCGAACCAAAAACCTTGTATCAAAATCATTAAAACCATAAACATTTCTTGAACGTAAGAAACTGACGTCAAGAAACTAGATTTGACTGATTTTTGTAAGTTCCAGATGAAGTATATCTAATTGGTGTATCTTATGATAATCTTTCGGGATTGACAACGTAATAAAAATTGCAAAATATGCAACTGTACCATTTAATTAGATTTAAATAGAATATTATGATTAATTTACCTCCATTTGCCAATGCTTCATCCATGAAATTTGCAACTTCATCAAAGTGTCTGTACAATTGACAGTATCGATCATCAATAGCTTCCACACCCAGAAACTTGATTTTAGAATGGGCGTAATACGATGGTTTAGTCAAAACACAGGTGCCGCAGAAGTTTTTCTCTTGGCACCATGAGCAAGCCATTGCAGCATTGACAATATGTGTCACGCCTTCTCGTAAGAGAGTTCGTACACTTAAAGCTGTAGTTCTAGGATAATTAAAGCAAACCATGGATTAGAAACTGTGGACAAATGAACCATTTTAAAATATGATTAAACTTTTTGTTTTTAGCAAAACTGCTTACGAATCTCCAATGAGGATTCCGGGGTACACCTCATCGTAAGAATTTCTCGGAGGGCACCATTTCTCTTTGACAATGGCCCTCAACTCCTCCTTAGTTGTTGCGAGTGCTCTGCAGCTCATTTCGAATTTTCAATTGAATATGTTTAGCTTTGTATGGAATTAACACTAGTACACGTTTTATAATTCGAAATGGAAAACCAACTTATTTCTCACTGCCACTTTAGTATGAGTCCTCAATTCGGCTTTCCAATCTCGCTGAAAGCTGGGAGCAAACTGAGGAAGAAGTAGTCCAAAACCCAGATTTGTAGTAACAAATATTTACGAAAAGAAACCATACAATGCTTTCATACTATTCTGACTGACTCACATGAAATTAGGAGACTAAATGTGCACAAATGAAACCGAAAATGGGAGGGCGGGATGCATCTTAATACCATAAAAAGCATCATTTACTTTAAAAAAGATATTGTGATACAGGAAAATTTTATCTAAGAGTATATGCATATATTTGAAACCAAAAACTGACTGAAAATATCTTATCCTTTTATTATTGTATTACTCGAACGTAACTTTCGAACATCAGACTAATGTTAATGGAAGGGAAAATGAGTGGGTTGTTTGCCATGAGTCTCGGTCTCAAGGCGAAAGCGCGTGCAAAAATCTTGTCAGTGGTAAAAAAAATAATGACGAAAAAGCATGCATGCATACCATCATTATACTATAGCAGATGTGAGTATTCTTATCTTTTGTACATCGCTTCAATTTAAAGTAATACAAATAAGCCTAACTTTCCAAATATCTTCTATCTAAAAATAAATTTCTTCAGCTCCCGTTGAATCCTTGGATCGGATCATGTGGAATGTCAGTCATGCTCATGTTGTATGGCGAGAAAAGTTCGCTTGCGTGAAAAAAGCATGTGTGACGTGTGAAGAAAAAATTTTCTATTTGAAGTACAACTTCCAACTTTTAAACAAGTATGTTTTCGTTCGGTGGAAGTTGCAGCATGATTATCGATCTGTCGAGGGAAGTAAATCAGAGAGGACAGAAACAGTTAAAGTTGAAAAACACATGTTATCTGCAAGCTGAATTGTTATATATTGCTAGCAGCTGCGTAATTACTAGTATTTAAACTATTATATATTGATATTTGAATCGTTCCCCACGGGTTATATTACAGTTATAATGTACCCCAAAATATGCAAAGTTTGTCCTTCATCCTTGTGTAGGAGATAGGTCATCGTTCAGACTTATTTAATACAATGTTCTGAGAAGGCGACTACGAGTACATGGTTAAACTTGAAAAAAATATTTTTATGAGTAAAAATAGAAATAGCAATAACCATTTGGCTTAACTTATAAAAAAATAGCATTGTACTTTTACTTTCAAAACTCTGATTGTGAGGGTTTTACTTTCAACGTTCAATGGAAGGGCAAGCCAATATGAAGCCAATGGACATGATCCAATTAAAATTATCTATATATCAACCGAAGAATAGCAACTGTATGCATCCATATCCTTAACGTCTTTTGATTGTACTTTCATCTAAACAGATAAGGTCATTGTGATTTTCCGAAGTACATCATTTTGGGTGTCCACAGTCAAGCACATATTGTACGTGTGTATTTCTTTCGATAAAAATCTTACCATTCCTGTATTCCATCTTACAAGACCCTAATAAATCCCAGGATTGTAGTCTTAATGTATATTTGTTGAGCACAACATGGCGTTGGAAATCGGCAGACATTTCTTAGGATTACGAAACTTTGCATGAAACATTTTATTTTGGTTCAATTATTGTAATATGATGAAGCACTATTAGTCTGTATTAAGTAATTTAATAGTTCATAATGTCACCAAATTTATTAAAAAATATAATGCATGTATCAAACCAACCCTTACCCAGGAGGCTGAACTTGATTTATTTTTTCGGTTTTATGCTTATATTCAACAAATCTATCTATAAACTTCAAACTTTGAATCAAAGTCAAATTAATATTTTTTACAAAGTTAAATTGCATGTAACTGGATAACTAGAAAACTGACCTAATTTCAATTAAATAACCACATGAATTTAGAATTGGGTGAATTGCGTTGTGGAAAATTATTAGGGCTTAAACGTTTACAATCAGCTCTAAGTCCGGAATGGGACAAAAGGACCGACGAGTAAAAGGTGTCTGTTCGACTTTGTAATGAAATCCTGTTCCTGCGCAGTTCACTTGAAATCCTTTGGTCTCATTGTTCTCTTTATAAAGCTACCGTTCAAACCTGACCTTTGTATGTTTATTCTGCTGTATTATCTGTGGTTGCGGTACTAATCGTTCCCTTTTATAAAATTAAAACGGTATTTTCTTAGCTAGAGTATGATTTTCATTCTAATGCACTTACTTTTATTTTGTCTGTCGCAAAGAAAAGTCCATGCAGTGAACTCCAAGTTAACATATTGAACTAAATCATTAGATTATAAAACGTTTTCAAATTAACAATTAACAATGCAGCTTGTAAACAGACACTCATTGATATTTCTTATCATTGTGGGGGTAGGAATCAATGGCGAGGAATTATTCAATAGTAAGTAATTATTGTATTCAAACTATTTTGTTGCCGGAATATGCAAAATATTTTAATTGTTGTCATATTTTTGCTTTCACAGGAAAATTGAATTTTATGAAACATTTTAAGAAACGCTTTCAATCACATGGAAGGCACAAATTCAATCATAATGGTCATTCGCCAGCTAAGATAGAAGACGAACTTGAAAAACGACACCCATTTCGTTCCAAACTATCCCATTCCAAAAATTTCGATAGAGTTAATCTCGCTGCATTAAAAAATTCTGATAACTTGATTCAAGGTTTTCCAGAACTAAGCATTCTCTCCAATAACGATGTCGTTTATGCTACCTCCATTAAATCAAACGAAAATTTGAAAGCATTCGACGATTTCAGTGATGACTATGATGACCACAATTATAACTATCTCGATGAGCACCATCATAAAAACCGACATCCTAGAAGTGTTTCAAACAAAATGAAAGGACCACTCTTGACATCTTTTCGAAAATTAAGTGCGCCAGGACGAGATACAGCTGAAGAAAATTTGGACAAAGAAGAAGCTACGGAAAATGATCAGAGTCAGTTTGAAGAAATTTTGTCAGCTAATCCAAATGCTAGTGGGACGGGCTTATCATCATCATCATTAGGCCCTAGTGCTTCTATAAGTGAATCTATTCCCACCAACAGCGGAGTTACAAAAATTGAAATAAATTTGAGCTTTGGTTGTTTATTTTTTTGTGAATAAGTAAAACAGGGTTACCAATAATTAGGAATGAGTACTACAGAATTCATTTTATTTTCAGGGCAGTTTTAATATTGCTCGAGTATACAAGATACATTTTTTATGCTTTTTTGAAATTATATGCTTTTCATAATGTTATGATTATTGATTAAATGACTAATGACAATAAAAGATTCCTAACTGTAATACAACCATTAGCAAATATAAATTAAAGATCGTAAAAGTTTTTAATAAAACGGGTAAATATGGTATTTTCTGGTCCATAGAACTCTTGATACTTGCTTTGTCCTGTACTTCGCTGCATTGCATTAAGTTGTTTTTCAATTGGTGCATTCCATGTATAGCTTGTTAAGGCATAGTACATGTACTGGATAAAATTAATGATATGATCGCCCATGAAATAGAAAAACACAATAGCCACACAACTAATCATCACTCCTATTGCCAATCCTTCTTCGAGGGAAAGATTTCCACGAATCCATTGGTATAACCGCCCAAACCATGCGAAAACATTAAATATAGTGTTTTTCATAATTTCAGAACTTGACTGAATGAATTCTTCTCCAAAAAGGTTTGTAGTGGAAACCGAAGAGGGTGGTGGTGCATTTTCCGTTTCGTACATTTGTGATTGATTATTAGTTTCAAGAACCATACGACGATTTTTCCATTCATCGGATAACATGAAAGAAGCACTGTCTATAGCGTTGTCAATTGCATATAGTTTTAAACCAACGTTGGAAACATCTTCCCCGCAAACAGGACAGGTAGATTTTGTGGCTGACCAGTTTTGGATACAATGTCGGCAAAATGTGTGACCGCATTTAATCCCTGTTGCCTGTTAAGCACAAATAAAGTTGTTAAATTTACTCTAGCAAACAACATAAGATTACTGTTTAGTAAGATGTGCATGTTTAATGATACCTCTATCATGACATCTAAGCAAACTGGACATTTAAAGTGTTCACGGACGAACTCAACAGCATTAGCACTTCGCCTTTGTTCGTTATGCAATACGTTTCTACTGAGCGAGACAAATTGGACGGCTTCATCGTGAATAGGATTCTGATTTTCATCAATACATTGTGATACAGGAGAGCGATTTCGAGGGAAAATGGAAGGATGATAACGACTTCGTGATTCGCCTCGATAATCATACTGGCGGGGTGAAGGAGGATTAGGTGACGACATTAATCCTTGCCTATTATCCACAGCTAGAGATGAGAAACCTGTGTAACTTGAATGCACAGTTGCGCTGTTGTATATCGTGTCATTTGCTGGACAAATTGGCGAGGAAGTGACTAGGTGTGGTCGACGTGAGTCACTAAGAGGTGGAAGAGAGCCTGAAATTTAATTTAATGATGGTCAGCATGTGAGTAGCTTATTTGAAGTATTCGCTTGGGTTTTTATTGCTTAAAATTAATATTCAATAATATTTTTGTCTAGGATTACGTGGACTCGACATAATAGACAGGTTTGACGGACTTCTTAAATTCAATCCATACGGTGAAATACTATTATGTATTATTATTATTATTATTATGATATTATGAAGGCGAATAATTTCTCGAAGAATCCATACGATAAATCGTAAACTTTAAAAATGTCAGATGATGCATATATTTAAACGGTTGTTTAAAATGCAATACGATGTTTTGATAAAATATGGAAAGATCTGAGTATGATAGATGACAGGAAGTGGAAGAGCCTTATTTTACAATCTATAGGGATCATTGTATTGAAAGGGTTTAAATGCATAAAATGTCACCTAAGTAATGTGTCAAATGCATATCTTAATTCAATGACCTTCTTGAAGACGATGAACTTGAACTGTGATACGGAAGTTCAAAATCAATATAATATAATCGTAACGAATCATGACAGCATAGATCAACAAATAAAAAAATACTTGTACCGAAATGTCATGCGATCAGTCGTAGTCTTATTGACTATCGCTTACAATATATAGCTGTGCTATGATTTAACTTGTTGTTTATTGCATATTATGTAAAACATGTTGAAATACTGGAACTGGAACCTTTACCTTGTTATCATAATGTATTTCTTGCATCAAATTTTAAAATAATCTTTCTTTTTGTATAACCAGCTTTTTTACTGGCTAACACAGAAGATTATAAACATTACGTAGGATGGGCAGTGACCGGCCCACTGTACAGGAAAACTTTCCACTCCGAAATTATTTATCAAATGGTCAACAGTCAACACTGCAATCTGCAATGGTAACTGGAGATCCATGATGCATATGTTCAAGTTCAACCATTTACGTAGAGGTAGTTTTGGGAATGCTTAAAACTACTTCATCGGACCACTGAAATTTCAAGATAATAAATTCGATTTGATAAATAGTGCGTAATTGTTCATAAACCAGAATTTTCTTGACACACATAAATGCATGAGGGGTAGGTTTTATATTTTGAAATACGGTTTAGCTGGAATATGGAACTCTGAAAGCTGATAACCCATTTACGAATTTATCTGCCATTACAATCATAATGTCATTTTTTTAGATTTCTAATGAATGAATACAATGAGAAAAAATGTCTCTATTGTTCATGATAAGTGCAAGAGGCACGTCAAAAAATAATATATGAATAACCAATTGAAATGATTAATTTGTAGCAATACCAAAGTGTAAAAAAGTAATATTGAATTTATGGCGTTAGTTCTGAAGTCTTAAACAACTTTTAGCTACGTCACTACGCAAGATTAAGCAAACTAGTATGATAACTCGATAACGGTGAAGAATATAGTTTATTTGGAGTATATTACGTGATATAGTGTGTATTCAGGATAAGTAAAATTGGTTTTTTCAAACTGCAGTTTTTAATATAAATGTATTATTTCATACCAAATTAAGAAATGCCCACGTGAAGTTGATATAAAAAAGTAGTTCTGTGTATCATAAGATTCCTAGCTAGCACATTTTGGCGTGAATCATCACGTGTCGTTTATTTTTGCCACTTGATGACTTAGCGAAGAAGACAACTCGTTTAAACTAAATGATATTGAAAAGTCTTGATAACCTTAATAGATTATAAAAGGACGGAGAGCAGGAAAGTATAAAAAATATCCTATTTTTTGCCCTGAGTTGTAAAATCTTGCTTCGATTGTCATTGATTTACTTACTTAACAGATGAGAAAACATAATAGAACTTATATTGCATAAATTTCAGTAACTTGAAACAGTCAACTATCCAGTAGCATTTAAAACAAGTTTCCGAAACAAAAATATACGTTTGTCTTCTCGCTTACTTTTTCATTGAAAATATACTTAAGCATGTCAATGTACAAAATTTATGTTTATTTGATTGAAATGATTTTTCAACTATAAATTGAAACTGGTTTGATTAAAAGTTGTCATGATCTGTCTCGTGTAGTTCCACTCCACATGCATGGTCTCTTGACAGTCATGGTACATAATACTGTATTCCAGGTTAAGCTGTAGCTGTAACTTACATTCATTTAAGCTTTCTTTGATAATGCTTTCCACACTGTACACATGAAATCATATCTTGTTAAAATTTCACACAGCCATCGCTATATAAAGACTATCTCACTTGCTAGCCCGAGAATCCATTCAAGCAGATAATTCAGTTTGCTTAAGTGTTCCAGATAGAGATTGGGAAAAAATAGTTAACGATGGCCCCACCACAAAAATTTAACTCTCCAAAAGCGAATGGGTGCAGTAATGGAAGTGAAGCAAGTCCTCAAGCAACTGTCTCAACGTGTCCAACAAAAATGGAAATAACTCCTAAAAATGATCAACCCAATCCCAAAATCATTCCCAATGTTTTATGTAACATTGGAAAGACTCCCCTGATTAGGCTGAATAGAATTCCTCAGTCGTTGGGAGTAGAATGTGAAGTTTGTAAGTTCAAAATTTAAAAAATAAACATAGAGAAGGCTCTTTATACTTGCTAAAATGCATTTTTTTGCTTTTGCAGTGGTGAAATGTGAATTATTTGGTCCTGGGGGATCTCATAAGGACCGGATAGCACTGCGTATGATAGAAGAAGCTGAGGCTGATGGGAGGCTTAAGCCCGGTATGACCGTGATTGAACCCACGTCTGGAAACACTGGAATTGCCGTTGCAATGGTGTGTGCGGTAAAGGGTTACAAATGTATTCTTGTTATGCCTGAGAAAATGTCTGCGGAGAAGCACTGGACTATGACAAGGCTTGGAGCGACTGTTGTGAGATGTCCAAACAACATTGTCCATACTACCGTTGCGGATAAAATACACGCAGAAAATCCTAACTCACTTATTCTGGATCAGGTAACTGTTCTTTTAAAATTTCACACGAGCAAATCATGGTACATTAATAGTCAAAAACTTTATGTTTGCAAAATACAGTATGGAAACGAAGCGAATCCTCGTGTACATTACGAAGAAACAACTGAAGAAATCATCGAGCAGTGCGAGGGGAAGTTGGATATGATTGTTATTGGTGTTGGAACAGGTTAGTTATTTAATAATACACAGTGGAAAATAAAGTTTTTTTCACTTTCTGAATATTCATTAACGTATGGCTATAAATTGTTTAGGCGGAGCCGTCACAGGAATTGGCAGAAAAATTAAAGAAAAATGTCCAAGCTGCCCTGTTATTGGAATTGATCCTGTTGGTTCCACAATGGCTCTTCCGGAATCACTCAATACAGGTCCTGGCTTCTTTGAAGTGGAAGGCATCGGTCACACATGGCTTCCAGATTGTTTGGGTAAGCTACATATGAAATTTATATTTTGTTCTAATTAATATCTTCAAATTACTTGCTATCATATTTGGATCATCTTTATGCTTGTAGATCGTTCAGTAGTAGATAAATGGATTAAAGTTGGAGATAAGGAAACTTTTAACATGGCAAGACGCATTATTTTGGAAGAAGGTCTATTGGTTGGTGAGTGGTAGAAATATATTTCTGATTGTATAAACTTTGATAAACATTTGGGAGCTATAATTTATCCAAATTTGGCGATATGTAGGTGGTAGTTGTGGCACTGCTCTAATTGGAGCAGTCCAAGCCATCAAGGAAGCACGACTGGGAAAGGGGAAAAGATGTGTCATCATTTTCCCTGACTCAGTACGGAATTACATGACAAAGTTCTTATCTGATCAGTGGATGCTGGTATGTGAAATTGACTTTGGGCTGAACAATTTTGAAAAATGTAATCAAAATGCTGAACTAATTAATATATTTTTTAATTTAGGAGCGTGGTTTCTTACCGGATTCAGAGATTTCCACGAAGTACTCCTGGTGGTCAAAAACCGTGTCATCCCTTTCTCTGGATACACCCTTAACTGTTCTGCCTAATTCAACTGTTGGTAATGCAGTCAAACTGATGAAGGATAAAAAGCGAGATCAAGTTGCTGTCATTTCAGGGGATGGGTAAGAATTTTGATTTTAAATTTTTAAATGAGTATAAGTAAAACAGTTTTATCCTCATTTATGAATGCCCAGTGATATGCATGGTAATTTATTTTCAGAAAAATTGCCGGTGTACTATCTTTGGAGCATTTACTCAAACAACTTGTCGACATTTCAATCACGGCGAATACTCCAGTGGAATCTGTAACATGCAGCCAGTTCAAACGAGTATCCCCTACAGATACTTTGAGTAAGCTGACGTACATTCTGCAAGCAACTCCATTTGCGTTAGTAGTAGAAGAGGTGAAATCTGGAAACACTGTTGTCCAAGAAAAGCTGTTAGGTATTGCTTCACAAATGGATCTTGTGACTTCCATTATTTGAATTAAATCATAAAAATGAAGTAATATTTTCAGTTTGTTCGAAAATCGTTTGAATAGTGTTTTTCGAATAAAACAATTATTTATATTTATTACTTTGATTGCGGCAAAATATATCTATTATGGCAAAGCGTCCAACATTATAACTGTCTTAGTCTGTTATTGTATAACGATATTTTTAAAAGTATAAAAAGTAATGCATATTAACCATTTTTCTTGCAACATTCCATCATTAAAGGACAAAGAAGATATAAAAGTACAAACCCAGAACATATATACTTCTACCAGATTAATTTATAATATATAACATCTTAATTGGCAAAAACAAAAAAGAACCGTTACAAAAATTATTGTACAAAACATTAAAAATCATTGTCGTTTAAAAATAAATATGTTTCACTATCACATCACTCCTACTGAAGAATATCTGCATTGATACCTGGAACACGAGAAATTTTTGATTGGAAGTCAATATAAAGGTAACCCCTTTGGTCACCAAGTCCATGATATTTTAATTCGTCTCGAACATAAAATCCTGATATTCTAGATTCGTCTCTTTCCAACCTCAAATTTGGATCTCTAACGTACTCTCCAGGTTCTTGTCCTAACGAAGCCAAAATTATAATTAATGAAAATTACTGATTACTTATCAGGCATATATAAAATTGTGTAATTTGACAAAAAAAAATCGACTTGTTTACCCCTTGCCCAAATAACAAGAAACTCTCCAGCAATGCTATGATCTGCAATCTGATCACGAGCTTTCAATTTTCTTCTAAAAATGAGCGTCGTGACACCATCCTTTTCCCAACCAGTTGAAGATGTGATATCATCAGAACCACCCCAAATGCTATCTGGAATTGGAGTATGTCTTCCGCGTGCATAATGATCTCTAACTCTGTGAAAACTACCCTTTGCGGCCCCTACTATAATGTCAGAACAGTCCATCATGGAAAACACGTCCTTGGCAGCGTACTGTTAAATATTCAACACGATGTTAGCTTTTTTGATGCAGGCAAAAAATATCAAGGTCTTATTATACCAAGAAATATTTTAATACTATAATCTCATCTCTGACCTCTGATCCAACTGGTTCACCAGAGTCACGTCTTCCAAATTGGCGAGTTCGTCGTGTGTTGATTCTGCACAAAAAAGAAACAAACAAAGCATTAAATTAGCAAAGTAGTAAATAATATTTATTAATAATTTTATTGAACTGAATTTGTACGAGTTTGAATTGTTAGGGTCTAGTGCGTCAGCAATGAAAGGCCAGCTTTTGCAAATTGCTCCAAGCTTTGAGGGCCTGAATCCCAGAGCAGCCCAGCTAGTGCCGTTTACCAATAGTACAAATTCTATTTCCTGAAGTTTTGGGTTATCATTAGGAATAATCTGAATGAAACAAGAAAAATATTATCAGCTCTAAAACATTTTCAAGGAACAAAATCAAATTGAATAGGTCAGTTATTAAAGCTATTGTATTAACAAACCTTGTAGTACAGGATCAGCCTGTCAGACAATATTTGCAGTGTGTGACCTGTGAGATTCAACGAGTGTGATGGGTCTGGCAATTCACTAGGATTCTCCTGGGTACAGTCTACTCCATGAAAGCCAGGTCTGCAAAAGCATTGTCTTCTAGGAAGATTGGTACCTCCCATGTACAAACATTTGCCTCCATGTCCACCACATTGGGCATCAGTTCCACATTCATCTTTAAATTGACATGTTCTTCCCCAATATGCTAAATAATTGTCAAATATTTTTTAAAGTCAGTTTGACATTAGTCTAGTTCAATTTTTAATTGACGGTTGGATATAAGATAATAAAAACTTTTGTTGAGATTCCATTACCCTCATCGCAGACACACTTTTCATCAAGAAATCTACCATTACCACTGCATTTTTCGAAGTGATTAGGAATTTCAAGTATGTCAACATCAGCACAAGACCAAAAGTTGAAGTTTGGGTCGAAAGATTTCACTTCTCTGAGTAGACGAATTGTACAATTTTTGCATTGTAAGCCTTTGGGAAGACTTACACGATGCCACTGATTGCTAAGGCATAAGAAATAAGGTTCGAACATCATTAGATCGTAAAGCAGCATGCATGATAATCAAAGCTAAAAGTTATGGTAAAAACTAGAATAACTGAAATTGAAACATTAAAAATTACGTCGAGTTGGATGGGTAGAAGCCACCTGTGCGAGCATTCGTCAGATCTACCAACTTGCGTTCGCGACTGTCCAGTAACTCGATTCGGTAACCCCCCTAAAAAATTTCGAGGAATGAGCATAAATGAAAGTGACAATGAATTATATACAATGTACCATGCGAAAAACAAAACTGATTTTTTGAAAATGATGACAAATTTGTTTAGTTGTGTTGATGACTGTCATTGTCATAAATGTCATTGTTGTCCAACAAAAAGGACATTATACGAAAATAATGAAGTGACCACGCAAGTTTCCCACATTGCCCCGTAACAGATGTAACATACAGACAGACTCAGAAACTGATTAATTTTTGTAATCAGTAATCAATAAATTTTTGACCTATTTTTAAATGCATAAACTTCCTTTGAAACATCGTTGATGTGGGCGGATTGAGTATAGAAAAAGATTCATTTATCCAGCATACATTTTTGATTTAAAAAAACAAAACATTTTTTTCTTGCTCGTCAGGGCCTTTATGTATTACCTTCGATTAAAAGATGACTATAAGATAAAGTGTTTAACTGATAGTGATTTTTTTGTTTGTAATAAAGTGAAGATTGTTCAAAATAATAGTTAAATACGTAGTAAAATCATGTACTTAGGAATTTTGAGTGATTAACTCGAAACATTTTTTCCACATGTTGTTTACTTGTTGACATAAAAATTGGCATTGAGAATTTTTCATTGTTTTATTCAAATTTATTATGCTAAATATTAACGCAAACATAGTACCTACTTAACTACTTTATATATTCGCGTTATAAATATAATTAGCTGAAATATTACTCAGAGAAGCGGTTGCTGCTAGTTGTAACGTAACATATTGGACAGTTTCCCAGATAAAAGTAATACATGCAGCAGTGAGAAAACGCAAAGATTCTCAAAGCAAATCCTGTAACTAATGATTTCAAAGCCAAGAAAAAAACTGTGCACTGATTAAGCATCACTTATTGCATTCTTGTCATTGTCACTGTTTGTCGTGCGATATGACTAGGAATGTCAATTGCGCCTCAATGGTTATGTAAGAGCGAAGGATAACGATGGTATTATAACGAATTTGCCACCACCACGCCAATGAGTTCTTAAAAACACACTCACTCGACAGTTAATTAAATGAAAAGGTTAGTTATCTGAAATATTTCATTGCAATTTTTGTTGCAAAAGATATTACTCTTTCTTTAGAGTTAAGTTGGTTGTCTGGGTGGCAAAATCGCTCATTCTTTAAGTTTTTGTAGTAGCAACAAATTAATTAAAGATTATGATGCATTTTCTTGATTGCTAAACTGACTACGATGATTTTAGCTTGTAAGTTAGAAGGAACATACCGTATGAGCGTATCCAAGCTGCCAGTTGACATTAAAAGTACTCCCTGCCACTAGCGTGGTTCTTGTTGACCCTGTATAAAATGAATATTTGCATAGTGAGTGTGAATTACTATCAGCTATGAGAATAATGTTCAAGTGGAGGTGATGATTTAATGTTAAATTGTTAATTAGCCAGAAATAGCTGTAGAGTACATCTTTAATTGATAAAAACCACATTATATGTTTTCTATGATATTGACACAATAATTAAAATACTGAATCAAGATGTTAAATCACAGAGCAAATAAAATGACATTAGTATTAATCTTGAAAATAAAAAGGTGACAAAAATTACAAGGTAGCCGCAAAGTACGCTATTAAAATAGTATCAGTCTAATTATCAATCCTTTTAATCAACGATAACCACAAAAGAATAATCAGTAATTATGGTATGTGGCAAATCTCGTTTAAAGTATTACCATCGGGTTTGTGCTTGAAAGTGAATCGATAAGTAAAATCTTAAATAGATTTTTATCCACCAAACTATTTTGAAAAATGAGATCTGTAAGCAGGAAATAAAGTCTCGGATTTGATTTTTGTATTGAATTCTTAGTATTTCTATTTCGTGAGGATGAAGAATACGATGTGATTTATTTGAAAACTTTTTGTTAAAATAAAGTTTGATTTCGATCAGATTTTTAAAATTTTCAAGAAAATTAATACTATTGGGAAATTAGTTTTTAAACGATTTTATACCAATATGCTCATTACGTTTCTAATTTTTGTAATCAAGATTAATTATTTCGGTTAAGAAAAATACCCTTTGGCATTCCACATGGTGCTTTGGTCCAAAAATTATTCAGAAAATCAATCGGCAGCCCCCTTGCTGGAGGATACGTTAAAGTCACATGTCCTGACACACGTGACACCGTCAACGCACAAACAATAGCACATGTAATTGTGAGAGTTACATTGCTACCTGGTTTTTCAAATGTTCTCATCATAAAAGCCATGGTCTAGGCCAAATTTGGAATTTCTTCCTCCTTTTTTGCTTCGACTTACACTTCTGGCTCCTCACTAAACTAGTTTTAAAATTAAGGGGTACGTACGCTATTTTAACTACACCCAACAACAACGTCCATGATTTAACAGTGAACCATGTCGACGAACAAAGCACGCCACGATTAATATTTTATGAGGAATTCAATGACACAAATTAGCTCACTAGATTACTGCAATTATGTTCTTTAACCAAACGCACTAAAACAATACGTATCCCTGCAGCAGTGGTCTAGTCTAGTCACACGAAGGAAACAACAATTTGTACAAAAATACTCTCATGCATGCACAAATACAACTAGCTGGATTTTTGCATTCAGGAATTAGCGTCTAAACCAAAAGAACGCTACTTCTAGAATGGAGCTTCATCTTCAACAACTCATCCAACTAACTTAACTTTACACTTGAAGTTCAAGCTATTTCGCTGTATCGATTTTTAGCGTGCTTCCTCCTATTCTGCTATACTATTACTTGTTTATGAGCAGCAATTCCAACAAAGTAACAATAAGCCAAGTGTCTAGGAATCCTAGTAATCCAGTGCAACGACTATACAGATAAAACGCTCATCTAATTTGAAGATGTCAGTTCCGACATGTTAGTTATTATAATGAAAATAATAAGATGGCTTCTGGGCTTCGTTAAACCTAACATCACAGCACTAATGACTTTATCTTGACTATATTATGCATTTTTGCATATATCTATCCATAAAAAATACACTACTTATAATAATTAAACATTTATCGCTTTTACGCGCTAACCTGTATGGTGTGGTGGTACTGAAAAGTTCTCACTGCAAAAGTTGCTTATATCATCAAGCCAGTTAAATAGAAATGAATAGCTTTGCTGAAAGATCACAAATAAATAATGAAAATGCCACAAAATTGGAGAGAAATGGATGAAGAAACGAGTAATTTCATGATTCACTTTGTATGAAAGTGCATGCATTCCACGTAGACGCTAGAATGGCAATATTTTTTTGCAATTTATGGACTCAAACAGCTCCGGCTTGTAATTTACAATTCATTACTATTGCAATATAACGACTTACACTTTAATCACAACAACACTCGTCCCAGATTTCCCACAACGATATTTGAAAAAAAAATATTATGATAGTATGCGAAGAGTGAGCATGGTTAAAATTACGAAAAGTATGCAACATGTTGATAGTTTTTCTGACAACTAAAGTCAAGAAAGTCTTGCTGCAAGACATCATCGCGTCGCACTTTTCAATTATACCCTTTTGAACTGACAAGTGCATTCTGTACTTGTACATCATTTTAACTTTTAAAGTGTATAATCAACACATACCACAAAACTGCAAGCGGTAAGTGTTTGGATGGATAACTATTGAAATTGAAGGCTATTATTTTCCATGATCTATGCAATTGAATGATAAGATGAGATGACATTTTGTGCCTTGCCTTACCGTAGGTTTGTGTTCGAGAACTTTACAACGTTTACAAATAAGTATGGTGAAGTGAAGGTATAAATGTGTGTAATGTTGTGTAAAATTAAAGGAGATTCAATTAAACAATTTAACTAAAATCACAGCCCCTTTTATTTTGTAAAAAAAGTTATTTTAATGCCTACATTTTGATAGTTTAGTCCCTCAAAACTTCGCCCTCAAACAAATTACAATACTTTGAGTATTTACGAACATCATATAGAGCTTTGATGCAACATGTCAAGCGAAATAGGCCATGCAAAATAATTTTCTACTTGCAAAATTTCTGCTTTTTTCAAGTTATGTGAAAAAAGTCCGTTTATAAAGTGCTCATTTACGAATCTCAAGGTCAGCGCAACGAAATAAATATAAAATGTGCTCGTCTAAAAAGTATAGCTTGTTACTTTACATTTTAATGATTAAGTGAAGCAGGTTGTGAGTTGAGTGAGGGTGGGAGTGGAAACATAAAAATATCATTTTATGAAAAATCTTCCCTTCCACGTATGATGGATGGATGAAACCAAGAATGTAATCAAATCACGCAACAAGAAGACAATTTGCCAGGGTGGTTAGTTGCAACAATGAATAAATCAATGTTCAATATTCAGCAAACTAATAGTTAGGTAATGGTTGATCGTTGGTGGTTTGACAATATCGAATTTATTATGTTACATCGAACATCATTTTACACTGCGCCGCGGCAAATGGGCGTACATTTCATGACATGACTAAATACGTCTCTATGCAGTGTGAATACTAACTACAACAACTGAAAACTAAAAGAATTTTCATAATGTCAGAGTCGCAAAAGTTAGGAAATACTTTAACTAACTTACCAATTTTACCATCAATATATTTTGGAGAGTTGCAGATAAAAGGAATCTTCACTCAAAAATAGAAGCTTTGTGGACAAACTAAAAAAATGTTTAGCAAACGACTGTGAACTTGGAGCGCATATCAATTAACGAGCGTTCTTAAAATAATGTGTACTTTGAATGAACGAAAAATATATAGCTGTAAAATCATTTAACTTTTTTATTAGCTTTCTGGTAAACAAACAGAATGCAAACTATGAAAAATTGTTTGCATACGGTATACGGTGTATTGTTTAGAAAAACCTTTACTGTATCTTAATTATATACTTGAAGTTTGCTACTGGCACACTTCCTCTATCTAGCACTAGGTAGGTATTAGTTATACCAATTTTAGTGTAATCAATTCTTTAAAATCTAGAACGTAGACTGGACTGGAATACATGAAAAATTGTTTTTCTATTTACCTATATATTGTCTAAGTGGATTGTAATGTAGTACTTCTGGAACAACTACTGAGCATGAAAAATAATATTATTATCAAAAAGCAGTTTCATAATCATGCGATGAGACCTGTTGTAAATAATATGAATTTTTAAGTACAGACAAGACACAACGCAAGAAATTCCATATAGCATGCCATCGTCGTGAGAAATTTATTGGGAACTACACGCTAGTTCTTCGGTTTTATGAGATTACTATTACACAACATTTTGATATCCATGCATTATAAAACCTAGAGCGAAAAAAACTGGAGTACAATCAAAATATTTTTCATCTTAATAAAACAACAAAAATATTATTCAATTCGTAGTTCTCATTAAACTTGACCCTTATCCCCAAAACCAATGATAGGAGGTGAATGTGAATGAATGAGCTGGTGAAGAAAATGTGACTGATGATCGCAATCACAATTCGCATCATTCGGAATGAAAAGTATGAAGACCAAATTCAAACGTGCAAAATAATACCGAGTAGATATGATATAAAAACAACAACTAGAGTCAAGTTTTCAAGACAAAGAGCAAAATTTGAAGTAGATAACGTTCGATTGGATCGTAATAGTGAGTCATTATTTTTTGCAGTCATTATCATTATATTGCAGCGCAGTAGATTTAGAAAAATTAAATTATTGCCACAAGATCACGTTTTATACTGTCGTTTAATGTTGTAGCAAGGGACTTTGGATGTCACTTGCAATATATCGACAAACGAATGCGGAAATTGTGTGTTTTTTACGAATAAAAACATCTTAAAACGTATTGTCATTAGATATATGAACACATATAAACATTATTTGCGTTCTACAATAGTTATAATAAGTACAAATGCAATTTGCTGATATTCAAGTATGCATAATAATAATATACCTAAGCTACAGGTTGACATTGATTTTGCATGGTTTTTTCATGGTGGTGATTTTTGGTAATGTTAGGTTCGAGGAGGTTAATCTAATCATATTTTTAGTAAGTTAACGGGCTAAGTGGAATTAACTAACTATAAAGTATAAAATTTGTGAATAATATTTATAAATAAACTATTCATCTGAAGTTTGCCTCCATTGCAAACCTACGATTAAATGAGTAGGAAATCATGAACCAGATAGAATTTTATTTTTAAAAAGCTTTTCATAAGAATAATA
>JAQIWN010001332.1:0-21408 GCA_034699025.1 Entomobrya cf. arborea Gr-Col-00668
ATCGATTTGATCGTTTTCGTATAAATACCTCCTTTCTGGAAGAATTTGCGGATAGAGAACATGTGAGTCACTTGAATCGAAATAATCAAAAATATATTCATGAATTGGAGGAGATAGCGAACTATTTGTAATTGAAAGGAGAACTTGAAGAACGCCGTGTCTCAATAATAATTTATTATTAGCTGGTAGCATAAAGGGTGATTTTAGATTTTTATACTCTTCTAAATCAACGAACTGCATGGAATCAATTGCATTAAGCGTCCAGCATCTCGGAATTGTATATTTAAACGAATTGCTATAAAGATTTTCTAATTGGATTGTTCTAAATAAATTGTCATGTTTGGTATTTGGTGGTAGTTCATTTTCATGAGCACAATAGTAACAAAATAATATCAATGAAGTATTTTGCTTTAACACAGGAATTTTAATCGAATCAGAATTTTGCATGGATATTACTGAATACAAATCCAATATTAAAGTTACTGCTTGTTTAAATTTAACTGACGTATGTAAGTCCATTCGAAGTTTTCCTGCAAGTAAGTTGTATCCCTCTAAATTTTCGGATATTAAAACGTGAAGTACAAAGTACAAGTCTGGTTCCTGGTGAAGCCTTATGTTTTGTACATAAAAAAGGTTTCTAGCTTCTTGAATAGCTGAATGATATGGGAAAAAGATGAATTGTTCATTTCTCTCGTCAAATCCTATTTCAACTTCGTTCGGAAAAATTATTAATACTATTATAGGAATATTAATTTTGTAGGAAGTGGGATCAAACTTTACTGGTGAATCCAGACGAGCCATTGCTAACTTGTCGTCTCTTTTCAAAACATAGTTTTCTCCAATACGGAATGAATTCATCTTGTCCAAATCAGTGGTCTCATTAAAAGTTAAAGGATTAATTTGATTAATTGTTTGTTGTCGTCTTACTGTGTAAACATTGTAGTGGTTATGAAGTTGAGAAAAGTGAATGTTTAAATTTATAGAAGTTTTTATGTGTATGTGACAAAATATGTTGTTTTGTGTGAATGGGGTGACTAAATTTTCGAATTGGGGGACATATGCAAATGATGCAACTGTTTTTATGAGTTCCGGGTTGAAAATCAGAGAAATTATCATGATAACAAGTTTTCCTGTCTATTGCGCTGGAATTGAAATGTAGTTGATAGTTTCAAGGCTAGAAAATACTGAAAGATATTAGGAGCATATTTAAATTTTGGGTTGAGAAAATTCTGGATAAATTAGATAAGATAGTAGTATATAAACGTATATTTGTAAAATTAATCAGTTAAAATTTTAAACAGATAAATAGCACTTTAAAACATTAAACTCAACTCTTCTTTAAAAGATAAGCAAAAAGTGTGCTTTTAAAATACACTATTTCGATTACGACATGGGATTTGCTATTCTACGTAGTTTTGAAAAGCTTTTAGATAATCGTGATAATGCTAATATTAATAAGTGCTTACCATGAAATAAATTAATGGTATAGTTTAATTAATTAATAAAATATATTAGCCCTTATCAATTTACTGAGAAATACAGCTTGCTGAGGCACTTCAAAAAATTAAATATGGCTTGGAAATTAAAAATTTTTATGAGGAATTGCAAAGAGAAAACTTTGAATCCTTATGCATATGCATGAACTTCTATTTGTTTAGATGCTCGAATTATACGAAAAACATTAAATGAGGTTTAGGTTAAATTTGGTGTTTGAATAAACTAATAATAATAGTATAATTATAACTATATGAATTATTCAAGTTAATGAATCGAAACGTTGGATTTAAATAAATATTTAAACATTTCACTCACCGTACCCTAAATTATCATTTTTTAAATATTATAATTGTTTAACCGACAAAAGAGAAAGCTGGTACGCTACTTATAACTATCGCTATTTTTCCAATACCATGAAAACATGTTTAGACTTCAAGACTGAATACAAATAAATATTAAAATTGCGCATATATTTGTGGAATGTTTAAAGATCTGAAACTAATACTTAACGAGCAGAATGACTGATTGTAGTGCAAATTAAATAAAAGACAGTGTTGTTTCGTTAACAAGCATCTGAAACTCGCCATCAGCATATTTTTTCAACATTTAGAAAACCTTTCAATTTATTCATATCCATTATATTTTTTGTTCAGTTTATAGCTTCAAGAAAATATGGACTGATTTGCTTTCTTAGGACAGCATATATGGATTTATTATGACGCTATCATTAAATAAAATAAAATAAATTGTAACTCATCACGAAATGTCAGTTTGACTGTTGTTTAAGAGTCACTAGGCAAAACAATTCAACACATCTACTTATATTAATTATGCAGTCGGTCCCTAAAGCGTTAATGTTTTCCCATCATTAACTAAAAAGAATGCTAGAAATGATTTTTCTGAATAAATGGCAAGGAAGGTTACTTAAATTTCTTAAGAACTGTCGCTAAAGCTTCAGTGCAGCCCCATTTATTTATTTGCTTCTGAACAAAAAGTTAAATAAACCACAAACAGGTCAACAGCGGACTTTCTAGCATTTTCATTTTCCATGCGAATATAAAAATAGGTGTCATAATACATATGAAATGATACCCGAATTACCAAAAAAAAGCTTTACATCTAAAATGTATTGTATGGTCTACTAAGTAATTAATATTGTTCGTCGTTATGTGGCTGGAATTCACATAAGTTACTTTCTAACTTATTTAAAAGCTTTTTTTGCCTATCACTTTATGGGTTGTTAATTTTAGTGCTCTTTAATGGAAGGCAATTCGAAGAATTTATCGCTGCGAATTTATGAATAATCAAACCTAAGCATTACGTGACCTTAGGTGGTGGCGTATAGGTCCAGGATTAAGGAAATTTTCGTTTTACGGGTATAAAACTAGTAATTGATAGAGTTTTAATTAAAAACTGAAACCTCGCCATTTAATATCGATCATTGTTGTTTTATACTTTGAATTGTATTGAGTCACAAATAATAAATGCTATCACATTTCACCCAGAGGCGTTAAGTTTTTTTGCAATATTGCATTTACCATTAAAGCCTGCACTAGAACTTTGCAAACATGAAAAATACTAAAAGCAAAAGAGCAAAACTTTCTGAAAAATTCTGAAATATTACGAATTTACTTCATTTTACGAAGTTAAAACAGATTCAAATTTAAGCTTCTTTAATAGGCGAAGATTTCCTGTAGTTTACAATGTCAGCAGATTGATATTGGCTGTCAGGAACATTCAAATTCTACGTCTGTTGTACTTGTGTGTCTTAGAGGGGCACGAAAGTGTATCTAGTATTGAGTTGCGAGTTTCACAATTGATATTTTACATTCTCGTTTATTCTGTGATTCCAATTCACGATATTGGCGTATTTATGACAGAAATATTGCCAAACTTGGAAAAGAATATGATTGCTTGTGAGGAAATTTGGAATAGAATTGGTTATATGAATGAACAATCCAAAGTGTTGCAAAAACAGATGAAGTTCAAACTATGGAGGTTTTTCTTCACAATTGGTAGGTTATATTTTATGATTATGTCTTAACTTGTTTAGAGGATCAATTGTAAGATAATTTACATTTTTTTAGTTTAAGTGACTACACGATACTTTTGGACATTGCTATGACTACATTGGGAAGTGTGACACTAATGCTAGTTATGTATAAGAATGTCGAAAGTTTCAAGGTTGTTAGCTAATAAGTATATATAATCATAACAACATACCCAATTATGGAGTCATCCAACATTTTCTTCTTCAACACTTCAACATTCAACAAAGTAATGTGAATTAATGTTTGATAACTTGAATGGATCATTTAATATGAACCAGAAAAGGGCTGATGTATATTTGAACTTAGAATGATTGGCTACCATTTATTTTTCTAAGCAATGATTTTATGTCGAAGATTGTTTTGCAAAAAATGATGTCTAACGTGCATGAAATACTTGGATTTTTCGGAATTTTAAAGTAAATTGAATAAATTTATAAGTTTGTAAGACATTAAAATGTTCTTGATTTGGCAACTGTATAAACAAAATAATATAGTTAATTTTATATGCAATTTTATGACGTCAGTTGTAAAAGTTGCTCGAAATATTTTTATTTTATTTTTTTTCACAAATAACCTTAATCTTAAAACGAAAGTTTCTTAAGCAAGCAAAATGGATCGTATTTAATAATATTTGGAATCTATTTGCACATTGAGAGCCAGATTTGCCGCTAAGTTGTAACTTATCAAATAAAAATTCACTTTAAATTGTTTTGACTTCTTCATTTTAGTAAAATTGTATTATACAATAATGACAATTAATTTTAATATTCTGTTTACATATAATTTAGTTTTTTGTACAAAAATATCCCAGATATAGCTTTAAAATACATCGTACATTAAAGTAGTATTAAAACCTTGTAGTACAAGAAATACAGTTCTGCGCTACATTATAACTTCCTATTTCAACTTACTTACTAATGGTTAATAAATTGTCTTAATTCTATGCCGATTAGTCTTAATTTAATGATGAATTCGATTCTGAAATCAATTTTGTTCCAAAATTTAAACATTTTGCACTACGGGGACATTTTCACCAGGTGACGCTGTTTCCCATAAGCACCGTACATTTTGTAACTCCGCTCAAAATAAATAACACCTCCTTGGAAAACATTATCAAAAAAATTATGCTTAGGTTTTGACTCAGCCGAAAATCCAACTATGCCAACGCCACCACCTTGTAGTAGGGTATATTCTATGTTCTCCTATTGCATCATTAGAGCCTCCAGTAAGGAGCCTTTGGTCAAAATCTCATGCAGATATCTAAAGTCATTTCTGAGATATTGTCCTTTTTTCAATTATGCTTAGGTTTTGACTCAGAGTTTATTATTGAGTACTTACGAAAGTATTTAAATTGGGTTTCTATTCTAAATACATGTTTTATCGTGTGAATGAAAATGGGTTTTTGCCCTACTTCATATTCGTATTGTATTTATTACAATCGTCTATTATTTTTGATTATTGTATGTGCAAAATATTTTTGTTGCAACTTACATACATTTAGTACACATTTCTATGGGTATTCTGCTGCTGCTTCTAATTTCCGAACAACGCATTTTCTGTTTGATTCAGCAATCATATCCTTTTGACACCTACAAACTCCATTGCCAAGCTTATCATCTCGAGATCTCTTACAATCAGCTCCGCTAACGCAAAACGTATCAAATGTTGCAGTTGCCAAGGAGCATGGCTCTCCAACCAGACCCTCGCACTTGAAAGTATTGCTGTTGTAGACTTGAAAATCTGGACACACGCATTTTTGATCCTTGCAAAATAGATTAGCAACAGTGTCGCAAGGATTTTTTCCGTTTTTTGATTCACATTTTTCTCCGTATTCAATAGCACATGTTCTATTTTCGGATTCTATATAACCCTTCGAACATCGACATTCGTTTATACCCGTTTGTTTATCTTCATGACATTCCGCTCCCAAAATGCAAGAAAATTTCAAAACATTTCCATCAACATTTTCACTGCAAGGGCCTCTCAATAAACTGATACATTTGTTTTTTCCATCTTCTTTGAAAATCTGATGGCCAGGAAACGGACAACTACATTTGCCATTAATACAAGCCAAATCCTCCAAACAAGATGGAGTTTGAGAATTACATTCATAATTGTATTGAACTAGGCAAAGTCCATTTTTGGAAGCTTGATAGTTGTCACGACAATAGCATTGGCTTGGCCAGCCAGCACAGTATGCATTGTTTGCACAAGGTTTATTATTCAAACAAGATTTTCCAGCTTTAAAAACACATTGATTTTGAAAAGGGTCAAAAACAGTATCCGTATCATTGCATTTACAAGTACTGTCAATACAAACTAAGTATTTGTCTTCACGGCACTTCTGAATGTCGGAACACATATGTCCATACATCTGTTTTGGTACACAAAATCCTTGCTTGTTTTCATAATAATTGTCGAGACAAGAACAGAATCCTTCATTGCTACATTTAGAGTTTTCCACACAATCCAACTTTTCCGTCCACTTCTTCTCTTGTAAGTCTTTAACAGCAGTGTAGGTGCATCGTTCTCCAGATAAAACTAGACACTTGCCATGGCTTTTGTCGAATGTCATTTCATTTGGCTTTATGCACTGGCATATGTTTTCAACACAAGTAAGGAAGGATTGAGAATCACATCGTGTGTCATTTGATCCACATACTTCACCAAAAGAGGCTCCTGGCACTGTCGAATCTACAAAACTATGTAGTAATAATGTAAAGATTATGAATGAAAGTTGTGAAATTGCTTTATTCGACATTTTCTGAAAGAAAATATAACAAGACAATTTAAAAAATAATATTTGAGACTCGATACTCCTTCTTAACCAGTTAATATTAAAATGTTAGCTTATTTGGACAGGGAAACATTGTACTTTATTTGTGACGTCAAACATGTCTTGTCCCTTTTGGTCAGCTCAAAATCTTATTTATGATATATCCCAACAATAGCCTCTTAAAAGTCGTTTTCATAAGCACAACCACAGCAAATCATGGAGGTTTTCGTTTTGAATTTACTTAATGATCAATTCATGCAAGTTATTTAAATCACGCAATAAAATAAAACTCAGTATGTGAATGTCTGACCCAAATTGACAAACCAACGACGGGTTTTGAGGTGATAATACATATAGAGAAAATAAAAACGCTGGAATTGTTGATGATTGCATGTCCCAAGTTTTGCACGATATCATTAACCGTAACATATTTATCTAGTTAATTTGATTCGTTCAAAGTTCGAGTCACTTCAAATTAAAACGATGAACAGTCAAGGCCCCCGTGTCTATATAGACACGTGAAATAATAATTAATAAAAATTAATTTACCTGATTGGTTTTACTTGATTTTAAGTGTTAAATGACGAAACAATTTTTTAAATATCAAATATGATCAGAAAAAGCAGCTTTATCTTTAAGAACAAAATTTTTTTTAAATGATTCCGCAGTATTTTAGATATTAATTTCCAAAGTTTTCAAAAAAAAATACCGGTAGAACTTTTTGCACTGAAAATGTACGTACTCTTGTACTTCAAGAAACTAATGAGTTTAGGTTCGCCTGATTTTTTTTCGAATTTTTATTTACAAAAAACTCCAATTTTTGCACCAAAAACGTAGTTTTTCTTAAATTAAAATTCGAAAAAAAAATCAGGCGAACCAAAACTCATTAGATTCTTGAAGTACATGAGTAGGTTCAACTTCTGTGCAAAAAGCAAAAAATTCTATAGGTAGGTTTTTTTACTAATAATTTTCAAAGTTTGGAAATTTTTGAAAACTTTGGAAATTAATATCTAAAAAACTGCGGAATCAATTTTTTAAAATTTTGTACTAAAAGATAAAGCTGCTTTTTGTGATCATATTTGGTATTTAAAAAAAATATTTCGTCATTTAACACTTAAAATTTAATTAAAGCCAATCAGGTAAATTAATTTTTATTAATTATTTTTCCACGTGTCTAAATAGACACTTTTCTATGTAGACACGTGGGCCTTGACTGATGAAAGCTATCAGTATTTCAATGTTTAATAAAACCTAAACCTTTATGTATAAAACATAATTCAATGTCTTCAACAAATAGTAAGGATACCAAAAAATTGTCCAAACGTTTTAATAACGGAAGCAAAATGCTTAGTTTGATCTGTGTCCATGTACGAATTAAAGTTTTTATGAACATGCTCGTAAAATTAAATGATTCAATAAATTTTGGTCAAATATTAAATCAAAATATTTTCTTACAATAATTACCAATTTTCAATATCATGACATCATGTGCAGACTGCACCAAAGTACACAACTATGAGGATAGTATACAAATATCAGAAGCATCCAAAAACCTCTCACTCTTATCTAGACTGGTCGGAGCACAATTAAATGAAATTAAGTGCTATTTTGCTGTCAATCTTCTGAAACTCATTCAAAACCAGCATAATTTTTCAACATTTAAAAACTTTACAAATGTCATCCATTGGAGTTTCTTGTTCGTGTTATAATTTTACCAGAGTATTAGAGTTTGCTTCTCAAGCTCAGCATAAATCAAAATAATGACAATGACAGTGAATAAATTAAAATGTAACTCATCACGGCATATCGGTTCAACTGTTTTTTGAGAGCTGCCAAGCAAAATAATCCAATATCATGTACAACTACTCAAATTCTTTATGCCATTGGTCCATCAATTGTTAATAAGTTTTCGCACCTTAAACTCAAAAGAAAGTTGGAAATGATTTTTTATGAATACATGTCAAGGAAAGTAAGTTCATATTCTTGAGAACTGTTGCTGAAACTCCCATACAGCCCCATTCATTTATTTGCTTCTGAAAAAAAGTTAGACGACGCACAAACGGGTTAACAGCGGACTTTCTAGAATATTCTTTTGCCATACGAGTATGAAGATAGATGTCATAATACATATGAAATGATACCCGAATTACCAAAAAAATAATATGTTATATCTAAAATGTAGCGTATAGTCTCTTTTGTAATGAGTAATTTATATTTTTCCTCGTTATGGAGCTGGAAATCACATAAGTTACTTGCGAATATATTTAAGAGCTCTTATGGCTATCATTTTATAGATCGTTAATTTTAATGCCTGTAAATGGAATGCAATTCGAAGAGTTGAACGCGGTGAATTTATAATTCATTAAATTTAAGCATTACGTGACTTCAAGTGGTGGCGTATATTCGTATGATTACAAAGTGATTTCTAATACTGGTAGAAAAGTAGCAATTGATAGAGTCCTAGGTTCAAACTGAAAACTCGCTATTGAAAATCTATCATCGTTCTTTTATGCTTTGAATTAAGTCACAAATAATAAATGTCAAATGCTATCACATTTCACCAAGAGGAGTTAATTTTTTTCGCAATATATCATATACCATTGAAGGTTGCGGTTCAGTCTTTGTCCCCTCGGAATATTGAAAACATGAAGAACACTAAATGCGAACCAACACAAAATATCAGAAAAATTCTGAAATATTACGAATTTGCTTCATTTTATGAAGTAAAGCCAGATTCAAATTTAAGCTTATATAATAGGCGAAGATTTCCTGTAGTTTACAATGTCAGCAGATTGATAGTAGCTATCAGTATCATTCAACTTCTACGTTTGTTGTGCATGTGTATCTTAGAAGGGCACCAAAGTGGATCTAGTATTGAGTTGCAAGTTTCCCAATTGATATTTTACATTCTCGTTTATTCTGTGATTCCATTTCACGATATTTGCGTATTTATGACAGAAATATTGCCAAACTTGGAAAAGAATATAATGTTGTGTGAGGAAATTTGGAACAAGATTGGCAATGTAAATGAACGAGCCAAAATATTACAAAAACAGATGAAGTTCAAACTATGGAGGTTTTTTCTTCACAATTGGTATGTTAAATTTATAATTATGTCTTAACTTGTATAATGGATTAATTGCAAGATTATATACTATTTTCAGTATAAGTGACTACTTGACACTTTTGGACATTGCTATGGCTACATTTGCAAGTTTTGCAGATCTCGATCCTATCATGGTGTATACTGAATTACCATGGAAAAATTCTGTATTTGATTTATTCTACTGGATGGCAACAATGCTACACATGTTTGTTATGGAACTTTCATTTTCTTGGCTATTAACCTTACCCGGATGCCTAGCATTTCAATACGAGTGTTTGTTGAAGTGTTTAACTAATCATTTGAAATCTGCTGAAAGCTTACCTAATCGAAATGATGTACTAGAGCACTACTCGAATTTGGTCTACAGTACAAGGTTACTTTTCAAAAATGGACTTTCAAGGGCAATTCTTGGGGGATATACTTTGGCTGCGGTGGAACAAACGATACAATGCTTTTTTATTTTTACTTTGCTTCGAAGTGGGGGAGGTTGGGAGGATATTCGTTTGCTTCTATACGACATGATTCTAAGTTAAAAAAGGTTTATTAATATTTTAGCGTTTTAGTTTTTTGTACCAAAGCTGTGTTTTAATATTTCAGTATTCGGGCAGCCGTGTTTTTCATGGATATTACGCTTTATCCCGAGTGAGCAAAGCTAATGATGAATTGTTAAATTTATTTGACGTTGGTTTGTCAAAGGTAAAAGTAAGGGATATTGAAGACAAAATTATTCGAAGGAAAAGAAGGACTCTAAGAAAGCTAAATATTACCGTGGGTCCATTTATTTGCGACAGTAATTTTCCATTGGGTGGAGCTAGTGTCTATTTAGATAACATGGTGACTGCCGCGTTATGGCAATAGAATTTTCTAGCTTTGAACTTGAAATCTATAATGAATTAAGACATTTAAGTGTGTTTTGAGAGTGCTGATAGATTAAAAACTGATAGCCAGTAAGCTTGTATAACCATAACAAACACCATTTTGTAGTTATTCAACATTTCCTATTAATCACTTAAAAGCTGACTCATGACTTATTTCATAGTTATAAGCAAACTATGTAGTAATGTGAAAACGTGTTTGGTAACAGGTCATTTAATATGAATTAGAATTGGGCGTAAGCACATTTGAAGTTAGAATGATTGGTATTTTTTAAATTTTCAAAGCAAAAATTTTATTTGAGAGAATTTATGCGAATAGGTTTTCACGAATAAAATGATGGAAGTTCAAAATGCATGAAGTGCTTGGCTTAAAGAAGTAGTTGAAAAGCTAAATTAATAATTTCGACTTTCTTTTGATTTTTGAAAGGTTTTCCATGTGTTTTTATGAGATGAAACGAAACAAAAAGCCTGTTAATCTAGTTTAAGCATGCAGTTAACAATGTAAACACCCTATTGCATTGATATTTAAAATGATAACCAGCTAGACATGGTATCCAGCGAATATTTAAAACGTTTTTGAATTAGCAGTTGCATGAACACAATGGTATAGTTTAGTTTTAAAGCAACCCTATAATATTTATTGTCAAGTTTAAGTGAAATATTTGTAAACCATTTTCTCTTACATCGCTACGAGCTTACAGCCAAGCATAAAATATGATATTTCTTCGTATTTTGAACGTATTGGGTAATTGAGAGCCATATGTGTTGCACAGTCGTAATTGAATTTTGGTCCGATTTACTTTGTTCGGATTTATAAACTTAAGAGTTAGGGAAAAGACAAAACACAATTAATTGTATACATTGTATTAAATATTGAACTGATAGCGTCCCTCTTGAATAATTTGCAAAAATTAACCCATTATGGCAAAAGCATTAACTTATGTTATGTTAAGCATAAAAATATCAGCATAATAGTTAGTTTAAAAAATTAATCATTCATTAATCTTAAACACGTTTCACACTACTGTAAACACAACTTCCGTCGAAGACAGATTTTTAATATTTGAGACGGATATTTGCGATTATATGGAGCTAATACATCAATCAGCGGGTACGTTTAAAATATTTAGAAAACTGATAAGCACAATAATTAAACGTCCATAAAAACGTCTCAAAGTCAGGTCGAATTTCTTAGAATGTTTAAATTGTGCATATCTTATTCATGTATGGGTTGAAGTAGATTTGACTACAATTCAAGTGGAATAGCAGCAAATAGAAATTACATGCAACAAGTGGACACATGTCAGCTATAAATCATTATCTAACTAAACCAGGAAGTCCAAGTCAGGAAGTTGATTGCCAAAATTACTTCTGTATAGCCAGAAAGAATGTACAACATGTTCAGAAGGAACCGCTGCACAAAAAAATGTGGAATAATTTATTAGTACCTGGTTTTCTATGGTTGGTATATTTAAAGGCCAAGCTCTATTTGATTGAGTACCAAAAATTGTACTTCAAGTTGGAAGTATTGTATTATTGCATGATTGTTTAATCTTTGCAACCTTAGAAACAATTAAGTAACGAAATCAAACTAGTAAAAATAATTTTCAATTGCAGACAAGAACTGCTTACGGTCCACAACAAAATTGAATAGTCCAATTAAAAAACTGAGCTTACATTAATGTAAGGAAGTATTTTTATGTGAATAAAAATTAAATATACAATTTTATTTAAATTCGAATTTAAAAATTAAATCAAATATCCTCTACAGTTACAAAGTATATATTACTTCAATATGGTTTGGTTTAGAAGTGTAACCCAAATGGCTTTTATTTATTTATTATGTATTTATCTATCAAATGGATTTCGATTATTTCGACGCAAAAAAGCGACAGAAATAATAAGATTTACCACCAAGCAAGCTAATGTCTTGGATGAAACACATATTGATATCACTTACTATAGACAACTGTACTCGCTTTGCCTGGTCCATGTTATCAACTACCGCAGCAAAGACTTAATAGTTTCTAATGAAGTCTCTACTCCAATTGTAATCTCTAATTACTATGTTATCAAAGTTGGATACAAAATACATACAGCTCATCACACCCATGAGTACGAATTACAAGCAAATATCTTTCAACGTAATGTTGATTCCAAAGCAGCCGCTCAAAATATATCGTTTTGTTACAACTTGTTATTTGAAAATCGATGCAGCGATTTGCCATGTTATGACAAATCTAGTCAAATGAAGCCTTGGGTATGTGAGGCACATTTGTATTTCCATCCTCCTACGAATAATGAAGACAAAACGTTTTACGAATGGCAAAGCTTTCCTGTAAAATCAGTATTTCTTATAGTTCCTGGTAGCTTTAAAAGATTTTTGTTCGACGTACCCATAAATCTTCCCGACAATATTGATCCAGTTTTTTATAAAAACAACAAATTTGCTCCAGATGCTTTACTCGTCACTAGGCCACAATTCCATGTTCTAGTAATTGAAAAAAATTCAAATCAAAATGAACAAAACACGGTTATTAGTTGGACGAATTCATTAACAGCATATAGGGATGGACAAAACAAAGGGGACTATAACTATACAGTAGTCAACAGACATCTTATTTTACACATTACAAGTGAAAAATCTCTGTCATGGATTTGTAGAGATTGCGCAGATTGGACTACATTTAGCTTTATGAAAATTAAACTCGACACCACGTTAGACCAAATTGTGGAATCGATTAAATTTCAAAACATTTTCTATATTGGAAAAAGTTGCTGGCAAGTAGGTTTGAATTTAGAATATTCAAGTGCCTTGAAAAGTGATATAGAAATCGACCGAAATGAATACAACTCATTTTTAAATTTCTATAAAAGTACTACCAACAAGTATGATATTGATACGTTTCGATTTAAAACAGAAATGAGAATACTTATCTCTGCGTTCAAAAATTTTACAGGTCGAACAATCAATTTGATGGAAAGAGACTTCTTGTTTAATACAAATAAGAATAAACAGCTAAGTTGCAAAATCAGAAATTCGAATTTCTATCCTGGTTTCTATCTTGGTAGTGTAGGGAAACGGGATAGTCCCCATTTTTCATTTCATCCCTCGACTCTAAAATTTGTAAGTTGTGGAAATACAACGTTAACAGGAATCGCACCTGCTTTTGCTCATATTGTCTCAATTTTTGAACCCAGTCTTTGGATTTGCATAGCAAGTTCGTATGTATTTCTCGCTCTTATAGTTCACCTGAAATTCTCTTCTCTAAAAACTAGAATTCATAACGCGTCACTCATCAGCTATTTTAAAATTCTGTTAGAACAAGGTGATCCAATTCGAGAATCTCTTTACCTTTATTCTACAGCAACTCGAATACTTTTTTCGGTTGCTCTTTTTGTTGGTTGTGTTTTAAGTACTTTGTTTAAGAACGAAAATATTACGCAAATAACATTACCTCGTCAAACTAAAGTCTTGTTTGATAATTTGGACAGTTTAATTGAAAACGGTTTCAAAATTTATACTCGTGGTACTTTGTTTGGAGCAGTGGACATTCGAATATCAAAATTGTTAGCTGCAGCCCCAGGACTTCGTAACTTTCTAAGTTTAATGGAGCCAAAGAAAAATAATTCAGATCACTATTTTTCTAGTCTATTTTACAGTGAATTGTATACGTATGGAAAGTCAGAAAACTCATATATCAATTATCTAACTTGGTTGCCTCCAGCGGATAAGAATTTTTCTAATGGTGTAATTCGACTGATGAATCATACAAAATTATTGCCAAATTGGATGATAATTCTAATGAACTACAATGTGGTTAATAAAAGTCTAATGGAAAATTGTAATAAAACTGCTGTGCTCTTGCCTGATTTTGCTGCACATGCATATTACTATGGTTTAAAAAAGGAGAAGAAAAGTACATTTCTGGGCAATGATTTAAAAATAGCAAAGACTCATGGGATTAAATTTGGTAGACGAGTCAACCCGCAAATACTTGTGAGAATGCAAAGTTTGTATAGTGAAAATATTTGGGACTGGTGGAATAAAATGTTGGTTGATTTCATGCCAAGAATTCAGGGAGGATTTTTAGAAGATGGGATCCAACCAGTGAAGGCTTCTGATATGGATGGAAATATTGTTGTTGTATTTGTAATATACTGTGTTGGTATTTTAGCGGGAATGCTAACATGGATTGTGGAAACTAAATTTATTTATTGGTTGATAATTGGGATTCAAAATGTTTTAAAATTTGTTTACGAAAAAACGGTTAAATATTGCAACTTAAATTTAACTTATGGTAACCCACAGGTCGTCTACAAAACAAGAGCACCGAAAATATTTTTTTTAAAATTAATGAATTAAAATTTGTAATGCAAAATTGTTGGCTAAAATTAATAATATGGGAATATGCTGACAGTAAAAGGCGAGGTTTTGGCTTCTTACAATACCTGGATGTCTAACAATTCAGTACAAGGTTTAACTGCCCGTTTAAAAGTTACTGGGTATTTATGGATTGAATGATCAGATTATTCGATGAAATACTACTCATTTTTATTTAGAATGCAATACGAGGCGACTTTTTGAAGGCGGATTTTCGAAGGTGGTCTTTATGCTCCCTTCTGTATTAACTGTGGGGCAAACTTTAACGTAGTTCTTTATTTTCAATGTAATTCGGAATGAGGGAGTTTAAGAGGATGTTCAAGTTTATTTTGTTGACATTTATTGAAAAGCTTTGAAAATTTAGTTTATTGAAATTTACTTTATTGTTATATTTATGAATTATGTTTGTATTTTAGTACTCGTCACACGTCAAGCCGTGTATTTAATGGATGTTATTTTTCCAGAGTGAGCAAGGCTGACCAGAAGTTAGTGAATTTGCTTCAAGTTCGATCATCAAAACTAGAACTAATGAATCAACCAACCAAGATCATTCAAAGAAAAACAAGAAATCTTAGAAAGTTACCGGTAAATGTTGGACCGTACTATTACGATCGAGATTTACCATTGGAAGTAGGTGGTTTGTGTTTAGATAAACTTGTCATAGCAGCTTAATGGTGTTAACATTTAAAACCAAGCTTTTCGAAAATCTTATATTGAAAACTTAAATGTTTTCAAGCTACAGATAGTTACATGAATTTTAAAAGATCTGTTTAAAAAATCATAAAAACGGTTTCATCACTGTTTAATTTTATTTTAAACTGAACCTAGAATTTATCAATAGTTTATTGATCAAACTTAATAAACCTTTTTGCATGATATATTTTATTGCTCTACGAATATATTTCTCACTCAAACTTTAATATGGTAAAATTTACAATCATCAAAATTTTATCTTTGAATTAAATACATTAGTTACTAAGTAGAACTTTTTCTGACATCAAGAATGCATTAGCTTAAGATTTGACACATTTTCTTGTTGTATCAGCAACAAAAGAAGTTTCGCATTTACAAACACCTTCTCCAAGGTTGGAATCCCGGTATCTCTGACAGTAAGCTCCATTGACACAGAAATTTTCACCCAACTTGCAACTTGCTCCAACCAAACCCTCACAGTTCAAAGTAGTCGTATTGTAAATTTGAAAATCCGGACATGAACATTTCCCGTTTTTGCATATAAGTTTTGCAATAGTGTCACATGGATTCATACCCATTGATGGATCACAATTTTGTCCGTTTTCAAGGGCACATGTTCTTTTCTCAGATTCAATGTATCCATTAGAGCAACGACATTCGTTTAAACCAGTAACATTATCACTATGACACTCTGCTCCCGAAACGCAAGGAAAGTTAACAATATTTCCAGCAACGTTTTCCTTACACGGACCTTTCACAAAACTAACACACACGTTGCTACGATGATCTTTCTGCCTTTGATGCTCTGGAAAAGGACAACTACATCGGCCATTGATACAAGCTAATTCCTCTAAACACGGAATCGTTTTCGAGTTACATGCCACGCCATATTGGGATAGGCAAAGTCCAGTTTTGGAGGTTACGTAGTCATAACGACAAGTGCATTTTCCTTGTTTATTTGAGCTATCAAATCCGGAACTAGTAAATAGCCCAGAGCTGGAGCTAGAACAGTACGCATTTTTCACACAAGGTTCCATGTGGGAACATGGGTGTCCCGCTCTGACAACGCACTGGTTCTGATCCGAGTCAAACATGGTTTTCGTATTATTACATCTACAAACGCCGTCAATGCACATCAGGTACTTGTCATCTCTACACTTCTGAACCTTCGAGCACGTTTGGCCATGTATTCGATTGGGAACACAAAAACCTTGAGCGTCTTCGTAATAATTTTGAATACAGGCACAAAACCCTTCACCAGTGCACTTGGCATTTTCAACACAATTTAGTTTTTCGGTCCATTTTTGTTCTTGTGAATTCTCAACAGCAGTGTAGGTGCACCTTTCTCCAGATAAAACCAAACATTTCCCCTGATTTTTGTCAAATGTCATTTCCTTTAGTTTTATGCAACGACAGATATTGTCTGCACAAGTGAGAAATAATCGCGAATCACACCTTGTGCCATTTGATCCACACTCTTCGCCAAAGGAGGCTCTCGGTACTGCTGATTCTGCAGCTACGGTAAGTATAACCGATAAGATACCCAATGAAAGTTGTGGAATTCCCATTTTTGATATAATTCCAGATGCTACTACACAACACTTTTATTTGTTGTATGTTGTGGTACCCGACCTTCAATCTGATTGATATAAAATACTAAAATTTATTTTTGTTGTTACATATTGGACATTTTTTATGACGTTAATGAAATCTAGCTGGCTTCGTGCACGATGCAAATTTCATTTGTGACGTTTCGCCACGATCCCTATCTGAAATTCACTTCCATCGGAGTGGTAACAAAAAATCGTATATAGCTTTTGTTACATTGCATTTTAACTTTAATTCAGAGAACATGTTGCATCACTCACGTAAGCTTTAGCAAAATTGAAACGGTTGCAATTGATTTATATGATTTTTCAGCGAAGTCTCTTGGCAGAGCTGATTCTGATTTGTGTAGAATGTTTTATATTCTATTTGAACTTTACACATTTCGAATACTTATGAGCTCTTAATATCATGCAGTTATTGCTTAGTACAAAATCATGTTAATTTTTTACAGGTACTGCAATAAATATTAATAAATATTTTTACTAGCATGCATTCACCAGCTTGTGATACCTACTTGAGATGACTACCCGCGTTACATTGTTATTACAGCTATACACTACAAATTAACCGATTACAATAATAAACTAGTAAATTTTAGCTTTGAATATATCACACAGTTTGCCTCCAATAATTTGCAAAATATTATTCACAAATAAGTACACATCAAAAATCTATTAGGAATATTATCTTGAGCACGTCATCATATAAAAAGTGCACGCAAGTATACAATTTGATTTTTTTAACACGCAAAACGAATGAACTCTCTTGAATCATTAGTTAAAACTACTAGACACAACCAGGACATAAACTACCATTCAAGGAAATTCAAGGGAAATGGATGATTGTAAATGCTTGTCATCAGAATTACCTTAAACCTAAATATCAACTTAATCAGTAAATTCTTTTTGGTAAAATAAACTAATTTTTATTACCATTTAGAGTAGAATTCTTTAACGTTGGTAACTTGAGAAAATTAACACGCGATACCTGTAGATGTGACTGTTTTGCTGTCTCCATTAATGTCAAATTTCAATTTGATAACCATTAAAGTAAGCAACGTTACACTAAGTGTGTGAGTAACGTATATCGTAAGTGTGTAAGTTAGATTTCTCATGGGTCGTTTGCAAGACAAGTTTACGATATAAAGGGGGGAAAGTGTTATGTGTATTATGAACGGAGCCCATTTCGGAAAAATTTTTATATTTCATAGTATGAATAAAAATAAAAAATCCCTTGTCTATCATTTTGTTGGATCATACCCAAAACTGAAATGAACATTGCAGAAAACTTGAATAATGTGCAAATGGAGTAAAGCTGAAACATTTTATACTCTTGATACGTAAAACTGAATTAAAATTTGAATGAAAAACTATCTTACATTATTGAACTTTAATTTTTAGATTGTAGTCGTAATTAGCAAAACTTGAAAGAAAAATGGACGTCAACTTTAAAAAAAAAATATTGCAACGTTTTGCAAAAATGTATTTAAGTTTTATCCGGAAAATTCAAAGCCTGTTAGCAAAAAGTACAAATGTAAAACATCAGCCTTAGTATAACTTTATTTATCTGTATTTTCTTTTTGAGTTTATTTAGAGACAATTATTAGGACAATTAATAGTTAATATAATTGTACTAAATTTCCATGGAAGTTTTACAAGTCCTCCAAGTTAATCTACAAAAACATGTTATACCACTCAAGTTATTGTCACACAAATTATAGTTTTTCACTTTATTCTATAGTCGTACACTACATCAAGTAGAATTTCATATGACCATAAGAATGCTATCGCTTAACACATTCCCTATTTGAATCAGCCATCCAACCTTTACTTGAAGCACTTCTACAAACTCCTTCTCCAATCTTATCATCCGATAACTTTGACAAAAAGCATTAGATATACAAAACCCTTTCTTATCTGCAGTTTCCATTTTACACTTGCATCCATCCAAACCCTGACATTTAGAAGTTCTTCTATTGTAAACCTGGACACGCACATTTCCCGTTTTTACATATTAAATTTGCTACAGAATCACAAGGATTTTCCATATTTGGAGTCAGACATTTTTGACCGTACTCAATCGCACATAATCTTTTGTGAGATTGAATATATCCTTTAGAGCACTGGCATTCCTGTATTAAAGTACCATCACGAATTTTGCACTCTGCTCCCAATACACAAGGGAAACTCACAATATTTCCAGTAATGTTTTCTTTACAAGGACCTCTAACAAAACTTATACATTTTTTGCTGCCTTGTTGCTCGTAAAATTGGTGCTCTGGAAAAGGGCAACTACACTGATTATTAATACAAGCTAAATCTTCTGAACATGGTGTCATTGGATAATTGCATTTCATTCCAAATTGAGCCAAACAAAGTCCATTTTTTGAGTTTTTGTAACCATGACTACAAGTACATCTTCCAAGAGTATCCAAATGATTATATGTTAACATTATTGAGTTCCCAGTGCCGAAACAATGTGCATTTGTAACACAAGGCTCCTTGTTAAAGCAAGAATTTCCAACCTTAATCGCACATTTGTTCTGAGACGAGTCATAAATGATCTCTGTACCATTGCATCTACAACTACCATCGATGCAAATAAGATACTGGTCTTTTCTACACTTTTCAATGTTTGAGCATGTCTGTTCGTAAGTTCGTTTTGGAACACAGAAACCTTGACTGTCTTCATAAAAGTTATCAAGACACGAACAAAAACCTTCATTGCTGCATTTGGAGTTTTGCACGCATTCCAGTTTTTCTGGCCAATTTATTTCTTGTGAAATTTCAGCGCTAGAATAAATACAAAGCTCTCCTGATAAAACCAGACATTTGCCTCGACTCTTATTGAATACCCATTTCTTGGGTTTCAGGCACTGACACTTGTTTTCAAAACATTTGAGAAACGATTGGGAATTGCAAGAAGTACCATTGATTTCACAAATCTCACCAAATGACGCTCTTGGTACTGTAGAATCTGCCGAAACGTTTATGAATCCAGTTAGAATAACAAATGAAAGTTCGAAAGCAGCTTTAGTTGACATGTTTCGCTATTTAAAAAAAAAGAAATTTCAAAAATAGTTTTGTAAGTAATCTGGGTGTATTTTGAAGAAATTGGTCGAAAAATTCCTTCTTTGTATTTTTTACTTTAAAATAATGCCAAATGTTTTTTAATGTCAATTTAATCGGGCAACGTTTGTTCAAGGGCAAAATATCATTTTGTTTTTACACAAATTATGTCAAATAAAAATAGAAACTAAACAACTCGTGCAGCATTAAAATTATTATTGTATTTTTTAAAGTGTCACGCTAATATCAATACTAAAATTTAATGGTAATATTGGCAATGTTTACGAAATTCTTCTCTGATACTTATTTTTGAATATGGTGCATTCAAAAAATCATATTCCATTTTCTTCTCACGACACGTCTTTTAAAGCTGCACAAAAGTGTTTAAAACGTGATGCTTTTCCATAATCAAAATCAAAAACTACTTCATGCCTTTTACATTTTATTTCATCATGAGACGCAGCCAGCATATAAACAAGTATTTAAAGCTAAATGCAGACTTTGCCAAAGACTTGGGGAAATAATGTGGATTTTACAAATATTTATTCAAGATTATTCAGAAGATTTAAAGTTCATAGGTTGAGCAATTATTATTAGAGAATATAGATCTCGGAAATAGCTTATATACACCTGCATTACACTTATTATGATTTGGAACTATCCAGTCTGTCACGCTTTTAACAGAATGACTAAAACTAATGAAAATTAAGGCATATTAAAACTAGATAACTTTATCTTACCCCACATGTAAAACTTTTTTAGGACTTTTCAGTTAATTGCTCTTTAAAGTTTGTAATGTAAAAAAAAATTAATAACAAAATAAAACTTTTATAAGTTATAGAAGTACGCACGGGAAATTAAATATTGTGTACCTTTGATTGTAAGTTATGTTTGGGATCGATTACGTAATGTTTGGGATTGATTACGTAATGTTTGGAGTCAATGGGCAACTTCCCAGTACTTTCGGGCACATTCCCAGTACTTTCAGGCACATACTCAGTACTTTCGGGCACCTTCCTGGTACTTTCGGGCAAGTTAGGACATGATAGTAGCAAGCATGAAGGCTTTGCTGATGGGCGGAAGACAGGACTTCAAAATCAGATGGATATTATATACGCCTGTGCGTAAATAAAGAGGGCACCGCAAGCCTAAGATTTTGTATACAACTTCAGTTCCGTTTATCTCTTCAAACTTACAATGCAAGTATGGGGTGGCTAATCACGGATCCTAATGAAAAGTGTGTTTTCTAGAACGGTTTTGCATGCTAATCAAGAAAATTATAATCTTTTTCCCGAATGTGCAGGTATGAAGAGGTTGCCATTTACCGTAATGCTTAAGAACTCAAGCCAA